>OMNW01032280.1:0-11082 GCA_900303245.1 Selene dorsalis
TTGCTTGTGGAGCAAAATGTTTCTGAGCAGGACATCTGGTTGAATAAAGGTCAAATATATAAATACTTAATGTTTAGGTGAATGTTGACAGGATGAATCTCTGCATGTGTCACATCTCGTGGAGCTGAACAGAGCAGTAAAACAAGGCTGCCCTGCTGTCTTCTGTGGCTTTTCGATGATTTGACCATAAAGAATTTTTTTTAACCCTTTGACTGCAGCTGAGGGGGCAGGACCCTCAGCCTCGTCTGCGGGGCGAACCATTGGCTGTGGTGAGATGATTGACAGGCTGCACGGCCGAGCTGCGATTGGCTGCTGAAACCTCCTGATCTGGTCTCCACCAGTCCCCGCCAGTCAGGTGACTGTGACACGCTGCAGAAATCAATGGTATCAATCTGTCCCCACAATCAGCAGGACCACCACTAAATGGCGAGCTGAGTTTTATCAATGTGATAAATTGTTCTTTTCCCCCTCCTTTAATAAAAAAAAAAAAAAAAGCCTAATTTCACCTCCCATGGCTTGTTTGTGGTTTATTGCAGATTAGATTAATGATGAGGCAGTTTAAAGCTCCAATGGGGTTATGAGCTATTAAGAGCGATTTCTGTTTCTTTTTAACTCTGATTTCACTCTGAGCCTCGTAAACATTGAATCTTTGTTCGTATTATTCGACATCTGTGATCATTATCAAGCTTTGTGGCATAAATCACGAGACTGACATGTCACAGTGTCAGCAGAGCTCCCAAACGTCATTGCATGACGTTGTTTCTTCTCTCATGTGTTATTTTTTAGCCAGTAAAAATTAAGCCCAATAAAGTAAAATTGCCCTATAACCAGTGGTGTTTTGACACCATTGGTTATGAGCCACTTTATGCTGGCTCATGTTTATGCTTGTTTATGCTCGAAGTTAAGTGAGTAACACCATGACTTCACTTCTCCGCTTCGGGTGTTTGTGTGTATGATGTGAATTTGTGTCTGCATGAGTCTGACTCATGAGAAACGTCCTTCACCACATCCTGGTTCTGCAGAATTTGTGGATTCTTGCACAAAATAGATAACATTTTATCACATTTAGATGTTTAGTGCGCTAGTCAGAGCTCACATGCTATTTCTGCACACACAGCAGAGTAAGCTGTGATACCAGGTCTCATATTTCATTATCATCTATTGATCATTGTGTGTCGATGGGGTGATCAGTGTATTACCTGCAGTAGATTCGGATCAGTGTGGTCCCAGGTTTGATCTGAAACATTTAGCCCCAGGTATTTTTCTTCAGGTTCCTGTGGTCTGTTGTTGTCCGAGTTTCCAGCATTAAGTCCCAGACTGATGATGTTGATATTTTGGTGTGGATCTTTTCCAAGTCCTGCAGGATATCATCTTCCACATAAACGCTGAGCAAGGCCTTTACGTTGTCCATCCGAGTCCGAGTCCATCTCAAACCTAAAGATGAGACAACAGCTTCAGCTCTGTTGGCTTCTATGTATCACAAGTGAAGTAAAATGCAGCAAGTCCTCAACCAATCAGAAATGTCTTGTGTTAAGATAAAGTTCAGGTTAAACTGACTCTCATTTATACACATCTACACGTGCATCTCTGTTGGTCTGACCACAGATCTGACTGTTTACCTGGGCTCCATGCACAGCAAGGTCCAGCCTCCTCCAGTCCACAGGGAGGTGGTAAAGCTCCTCAGGTTGTCGTTAAGCTGCTAAAAACAACAGTAGAACTTGTGCACTTTAGTCGCTCAGGATCAGTAATGACAGTTCAGCTCGTAAAGTCTCAAGAAACCTACGCAAACATGAGGATGAATCATATTTCTGAACTAAAAGTGACGTGAAATGATGACGTCCCTGCTCCTTCACAAACCAAGATCGATTAGTGATGCCTGCGTTTCACGTACGTACAAATGAAGATTGCGTAGGTGTCTTGGAGAAACAGATGCATTTGAGGTCTTTTTTCCGCATTCAGCTGGAACGGATCCGAAACCTCCTCCTGATGTGGTTTGAACAATCAATGCGAGTTCAATCCGTCAAGAACGGTTCCTGGAATGAAGCGAGGGATCATGTGAGGTGATCTGGTCTTATGTGCATGTTTGAGATTAGAGAGAAAATAATGTGTTAAGTTTCCACTTTGCACTTTCACAGACTTTCCACTTTCTGATTTCACAGACAGTTTAAAACTCCAGTAGTAGTCTGGGATCCTGGCCTCAGTCAGTTTGTAAAATGTTGTCAATAAAAATGTAATTTTCACCCCTAATTAAATTAGCATTGACTGCTTTTTGGCCTGTACGTCCTGTGTCTGTACGTCCACCTCTACACAACCCCCCCCCAAAAAAAAAACATTGCGAAACACAAACTACCACTAAATTTACTCTCAAACCGCTGTGAACCAGTTTAAAATGTCGATTCAAGAGCAGAAAATAAAAGTTGCAGCTGGTGCTGGCTTTGCTTTGTGCTGCTATCCTCAACCCACCATCTTTTCACTTGTGGGGGGAAAAGTAGAAGGAGAAGAAACCACACAAATGGAGTAAATCAGCATATCAGACACCTCTCTCTCTCTCTCTCAGCAGCAACATCAGCCAAACAGTCAGCGGTGAAGAGCAGCGACAGCCAACGTCGTCAGAGACACCGCAGGACGCTTTAAGTGATGGTTGGCCACGGACGGCCCAGCGACGGAGCAGCTGTCGGTTTGATGCGTCAAGTCCCAAACAAATCAAGTTGCTTTGAACTGGGAGTTTTTAGAGAGTCTGGCATGTCACAGGGACTTTGCAGTGCATCCCATAAACAAATGAGGAAACAATGTGAAAATCCCCCAATTATTTCCCAGTTGATCTGTTGCTCCACCAAAACACACACACACTTACACACACTTACACACACTTACACACACACACACAAGTCCTATTTGCACATGTGTGATGTCGGGAGCTTGCAGCCCCCGGCTCCGGAGCAACATGTACTTTTGCGGCGGAGCGCGGCGCTTTCAACTTAACGAGGCCACGTACAGCCTGATTCATTTACTCTAAAATACATGTTGTGGGGACGAGAGTAGTGTGTCATTAGAAATCACTTGATGGGGACTCAAAAACAGAAACATCTCAGTGTTCAGTTTCTTCACTCTTTTTTTTTTTTTTTGTTCCCCCTCTCATCCACACGGAGAGTGAAAGAGAGGCAGACAAAGGCAAAGAGACAGGAAGGAGGAGAGGAGGAGGAGTGAGGGGGTGAGGGGTGTCAAGAAAAGTGTGAACTCCTTCTCCTTTGTGACCTGTTAAAATCACTCGGTGAGCATTCAGGGTCAGTGAGGACAAAGGAGGGAGGGGAATCCGCTCTTTCTCTGCTCAGCAGGGAACAGCTCATGCTTGACTAACTCTTTGGATCCCCGCTGAGCCAATCTATATGCTCTTTCTTCTCCCCTTGTATCTGATTCTGAAAGTGTGTCAAAGCCAATCATTATGTTTGTTTCAGATATCATTGACCTCTGCGTGCTTGCGTGTGCGTGCGTGCATGTATCCGTGCGTGTGCTTGAAAGGGAAACCTCCGGGCGTTTTTTTTTTTTCTTTTTTTTTTTTTTCTCATGCACCGACTTTTCAGCAGCATCGAACCCAAACCGCACCGCAGAGCGTCTCTGGGATATGCGGCGTTTCTGTCCAATGTGTTTTGCGCCGCATGCAGCTCCAGAGGTCTAATTATACTCGGTTTGAAAGCACAGACACCCCCATGTCAAAGACAGACTCTGTAAATCACACACAGTCATTAGTGGGAAAATATGCTTTTTTCTATTCTTTTGAGGGCTTGGCAATACAACATAAAGCCATGACAAATAAAAGCAATAAACTATTTATTGTCTCGGGGGTAGAAATGGTTACATCTCTCCACACAGACAGGAATGGCATTTACGCAAACGAATTGGCTGTAAACGCTTTTTATTTGAAACCCAGGATATAATTAGAAACTTGTGGCTTTCCAAGAAAGGATATGTATGTGTGTGTGTGCACATGCGTGTGCATGTGTGTGTGTGTGTGTGCATGTGTGTGCGTGACAGTGTTTTTTTTTTCCCTCTCACACTCACTTTCTCTTCTACTTTATGTCAAGTAGCTCCCAAATATTTTGTGTCAGAAATGAAGTTCGCATGAGGAATTTCACAGGTGGTCGTGGCAAAAATACATTAGACTATATGGTCAGGAAATATGAATGTGTCTCACACAAGTTGTTCAGACTGAACTGAAACACCCTGAATTTGTGACTGCACACTTGCCTGCGCCTGCGTCACCTACAATGTATTCTGATAATCGCATCAATCTACTTAATTTGTTAATTTTTTATAGTAGCGTCATGTAAAATTCAATCAGCGACTCACGGGATCAGCAGCAGATTCTTAAAGTTTGTCGTCCTCCTGATTTATAGCCGTCTTTTATGTTGTTCATCCTGCGGGAAAAGCAAAAGGTCAACAACAACGTCAATGAAGATGACAGTACATGTGAGACAGCTGCGGTGTGTAATTATATTCTGGAGGACTAAAAACACTCGATGTTGATGCCCAACCCTAGTTTGGTACTAAGGGGCCAGAAAATGTCCCCCATACCACCATCACCATCACCATGCTTTCATGCCAAATTCTGACCCGACCATCTGAGTGTCACAGCAGAAATCAAGACTCACCAGACGTTGCAACGTTTGTTGTTGTTGTTTTTCTGAGTTTCTATTATCCAGTTTTGGTGCCCGTGTGACTGCGGCCTCAGTTTCTTGTTGTTATCTGACAGAAGACAACACCAGGGCCCAGTATTTGAAAAGTGATATGACAGGATGATCCTGGTCCGACTGGATTAAATCTTGATCTGATGTTAAAACTGGGTATTTCAACACAGATTGAGAGAATCCTGATCGTGAAGACCAGGATTCAGCTCTGATAATCAAATTCTCCATTGAATCAAGATAAAAGGCTGAATTTGGGTATTTCAAAAGTTAAGACAGAGATCTGGATCAACTTGATACCAACATTTCAGGATCATTTGGATCTCACCTCAGAGATGGATATGACTTGGATTGACAAAGCCTCAGCTTCACTTCTCCTCGATATTGTTACTCAAGGTGTTGATTACAATTAAACAAAATTGTAAGTGTTTTCCTTTTAACAAATAATTGAAGAAATTTTATAGCATAGCAAAATATTGATTGGCCATACATCCTGAAACTGCTGTATGTTTTCATTTAAATCATATTCAAGCACTTTCAAGGCACATTTTCATGCTTCTGATTTAATGAAGACAAATTTGACTTAAATCAGATAAGCTTGAAAATGCACTTTTATATTAGAAAGTGATTAAATGTGATTGTAAAACATGTATTTCAGAGTGTTTGTGTGTACAAACTGATTATCTTACTTCATCAAATCAGATCCTACTGTGCTATAAGTGACCATATTTATGTTTAGTGAGAGCCTTCTACATAAGGAAGAGGAATTAAAAGGGAAAAATGTGTCTAATTGTGTCACTGTCCAATCACAATTTCAAGCAGTTTCAAGCACTTTATTCAAAATCCAATAATTTGAAAACCTTGAATATATCACTACAATTGAAGCATCTGAAGGATTCCAAGCACTCGTACAGTTGTCCTTATTACCAGTGGCATGACTGTGACTGTGAGTGTACTCTGAAAGTAGAAGCAGAGGCTGTATGAATATATCTTTGTCATAGTCAGAAATGAAATCCACAATAGTCACAGTCATTGTGTTCATGTACACAAAGGCCTGAGCACAGGCATTACTGAAAATTAATGGACAGTGTAATGTCACATTTCCTAAGTACTGCAGCAGTCTGGTCTGCACATGTAGCCTACTAAGCCAATAACATAACATTATTAAACTCTGAACATGCTGGTGTTAGTTTAAAGAGTTAATGTGTGATGTACGACAGATTAATTCCCTTGTAAGTTTAACCATAAACCGCAAAATTCATCAACAGAGCAGCGACCTCGCTAGCCCGCTAGCTACTAAACACACAAGTCAATGGAGCAGAGTTAGCTTCCGTTAGCATCAGCTCGGCTCCATTAGAGATCGTTACACAGTCGTTTCAAGTCGGCGACAGTTCAAATAGTTGGATCGCATAACATGTTGGTTGGCGTTCATATGGTGTTAAAAACGCTTCACATTACATGACAGTAAACTTACACTTTTGACGTGAAAGTTGTGCTCCCAGCTGTTGTTGCTGTGACGTCACGTAGTCCGCCATGTTTCCACCCGGAGGCCGAGACGCGACAGTTTGAAAATCCGTATCCGGTCAGATCTGGATCACGGTGATCCACCCTGAAAGTGTTTTGAAATACTCAGATAAATTCAGCAGGATCACCTTGATCCATGACTGAGAAGAAGGTCGGGATTTCATTATCCGGATAACTCTGATCCAGATGACAAGTTTTGAAATAGTGGATCACCGTGATCCAGATCTGACCGGATACGGATTTTTAAAATGTCACGTCTCAGCCTCCGGATCCAAACATGGCGGACTACTTCACGAAAAGCAACAGCAGCTGGGAGCACAACTTTCACGTCAAAGTGTAAGTTTACTGTCGTCTAATGTGAAGCGTTTTTAAGACCATATGATCGCCAACCAACATGTCATGCGATCCAACTATTTTAACAACGACGGTGTAACGATCTCTAATGGAGCCGAGCTGATGCTAACGCAAGCTAACTCTGCTCCATTGACTTGTGTGTTAAGTAGCTAGCGGGCTAGCGAGGTCGATGCTCTGTTGATGACTTGCGGTTTATGGTTAAATTTACAAGGGAATTCATCTGATGTACATCACACATTAACTCTTTAAACTAACACCAACCCGTTCAGAGTTTATTTATTTACGTTATGTCATTGGCTTAGTAGGCTACAGCCTTTTAGTGATATCATTTGTGTACATAAACACAACTACTGTGACCAAGCTTATCTGATTTAAGTCAAATCTGTCTTCATTAAATCAGAAGCATGAACATGTGCCTTGAAAGTGCTTGAATATGATTGCTATGCTATACATTTCTTCAATTATTTGTTAAAAGGAAAACACTTAGAGTTTTGATTACATGTAATCAACATCTTGAGTAACAACATTTAGGTGAAGTGAAGCTGAGGCTTTGTCAATCCAAGTCGAATCCACCTCTGAGGTGGGATCCAAATGATCCTGAAATGTTGGTATCAGGTTGATCCAGATCTATGCCTTAACTTTTGAAATACCCAAATTCAGCCTTTTATCTGGATTCAATGGAGAATTGGATTATCAGTTATTTATCTGTGTTGAAATACCCAGTTTTAAGATCAGATCAAGATTTAATCCAGTCGGACCAGGATAATCCTGTCAGATCACTTTTGAAATACTGGGCCCTGGTGTTGTGCTCTTCGCTTTTGCAGACCTCAGTTGTAAACAAGGTGTTGTTTTGAGTTACTCTCTTCTCTATCAGCTTCAACCAGCCTGGCCACTCTCCCCTCTGACCTCTGACCTCAGACTTATCTACAAGGCATTTCTCACTGGATATTTTCTCTGTTGCAAACCTTTCTCCGTAAATCATACACATGGTTGTGTTCAGACGAGCGGTTTCTGAAACACTCTACGACCATGTGACATTCAAAGTGTCACTTGAGTTGGTCCTGTCACATGATTGGTCCGTTAGATATTTACATTAAGGAGAAGTTGAACAGGCGTATCTAATAAAGTGGACGGTGAGTGTTTTAAAGGTCTTAAAATCCAAGCACTTTAACTTTACTCTGTTGAGCTCTCTGCAGTTTAGCATTGTGACTCCATGAGGTTTGTCCATCAGTGTGTGTGTGTAAACAGCAGCTTCCAGACTCTGCTGTCAGCAGCTCCACAGCTTTGTAATGCAGAGCAGGTGGCATGGAAACACAACCTAAAGGGGGCAGCTCTTCAGAGAGAGACGCTGGCCCAGACACTGATATTGCTTTCACTCCAGGCATCTTTATTATTACTCTCTCTCTCTCTCTCTCTCTCTCTCCCCCACATCACCACCACTTCCCACAAATCAGACGATATGATGCGTGCCAACACCACCACCACCACCCCACCCATCGCTGGAGTCCCACACAGCCTTCCCAGCACTGCGAGAGGACCGGGGATGTGACCACGCATGAGTTACACGAGATTAATCTGCCGTTTGATGGGAAACGTGTTGTTCTCAAGGTCTCGCAGGGGGAGACAGATTTAAAAGCTGGGGTGAGATTACATTTTCATTCTTCTCTCTTTTTCCACTGCTGACAGAGGAGCACAGTGTATTTACTTTACCAACCTTTTACAGCCACTCCCCTCCTCCTCCTCCTCCTCCTCCACCACCACCACCACTTCGCCACCGCCGCCTCTCGGCCTCTCTGCTCAGCGATAAGCTGGGGGGAGCCATTAATTTCTCCCCCCACTCTCTCTATTCACTTAAACAGTCTGCAGCTCTATAGGCCCTTTACTGAACCACTAATGTGAGGAGCACAGAGACGAGTGTGTGAGTGCGAACAGTGAACACACACACACTGAGCACACAAACATATGTTGAAGTCATTTAAAGAAATAATCCACTAATAAACTGTTTCTGAGTATAAAAAACACTCAGCAGAGTTTCACGCTTAGACGCCTGCGTTTATAATGGATTCAGAAGGTGCTCCAGTTTCATTTCAAAATAAAAGCATCTAATCCATATCTATATCTTCTTCTTTTTACATTTCTATGTTAAGTTTATTCCTAACAGTCTTACTAGCACAGTGACCTACTTGGCTAGCTGTGGACAATGGACGTCTCTACCTATAATAATAATAAAAGGATGATGTTTGGAAACGTATCTACCAACTTTGTGACCGAACCGAACTAGCTTAGCAACCAGCGGACTGTGAGAAACAGTGAAGAACCACTTCATGTTGCATGAGTGGCATGAAAACTTTCTGGTTTCTCGTGTTTTAGTGCTTTTATTTATTTCTGTTTATTTGTTCTTTGGCCGTGACCCTGACTCTGAGGTAACAAACTGTTCACAGCCTCAGTGGGTAAGTGGGGTCTGTTTGTCGTTTTGGTTTTCAAACAGTACTGAACCAGTTTACACCGAACTTGGTGGAGGAGCCCATTAAAGTTTGGGACAGATTCGGCTCATTTATGATGAATTTGCATTTTTTTTTTCTCTTCTCTGAAGTCGGGTGTATGTTCTTTGACGTTGGGGTTTTTTCGAGGAGGTCCGCGCTCTCTGGTGCAAATCTGGTGAAGGCTCCAGATCCAGGATTTTTTCTTTCTTTTTTCTCCCCAGCGTTACGAAACAGAGCATTTGAACTAAAATGCAAAACACTTGCTGCCGGTTTTTGCTTTTTTAATTTAAGTTTTGGGGGGTTTTTGTGGTGATTAAAAAAAAAAAACTTTTTGTACATAACAACACAATCAATTTCAGGGATGTCATTTTATAGCCTTATAGACTGTTTCCAGTATATAAATTGATAAAGACACTGTTAGCTGAAGTGGAGCTCCGTTCATTATGTTACATGTCGAGTGCCGTGGCCACACCTGAGTTTTCCTATACAGCCTGTCAGCCTCTCTGGATGTACAGCGCGGAGGCCATCCATTAGGTCACTGCTAGGTGCAGCTCGGAGCAGCTGTTAGCCGCCTGAGTGCAGCAGCTAAGACGCGATGCGGTGGAAGGGCTCCACATTGCGACCTAATCAGTCACCCGCAATCCAAACAGCGTGTCAGGCGCGCAGGTTTAAGCAGGCTGCAGGGTTCAGCCAGAGCCACTCTGCAGCTGGTGTGCAGGACATGTTGCCTTTTAGCCCATTGTAGCACACACCTGCTCAGTGTCAGGTCAGGCTCCAACATGTGTCAAAATATACAAGGGTTGGGGAGTGTTACGTTCGTACATAATGGGCTGTACTGTCGCCTTTTGGCATCGCCCTCCGCAGCGGTAACACCTGTCACTTTATCAGAGAGAGAGAGAGAGAGAAAATTATCTTTTTTTTTTAGCTTTCAAACTTTAATTTGCTTTTCGTCATCTCCTTGTAATATCGTTTCATTTATAAATAGGACCAGTTCACCCAAATGAGGAAAAACTACTGATTTATTTGTTTGCAGAACCAGTTTTAGGCCTTTTAACCCGAGTCAAAGGTATGAAAGGAACGATGACCATTAAAATTACACAACAGCAACAACGACAATGTAAATTCAAACCTGCAAGTTCAACTGAAAGCCCAAAGTCACAGACCAATTTAACGTGTCCATCCGTTTTTGCTTTCAAGTTTTACATTTTCGGTGACGAGTATGTAGTGGGTCAGGTCTCAAGTCTTTATCTTTCTGACTTTAAAGAGCTGTGTGTAGTTTTATCTGTTTCTATATAGCCAACATTTGCATTAACTTTTACCAGTCCAGAAGAAACATTTGCAAGTTCAGCATCAAACTTCATTCCTTTTCTGATGGAAAGTCTCGATTTTCTTATGTCCGATCTCTTCTTTTCTTCCTCTGAAGTTATGCTATCAAGGTAGCTACGACCCCATCAGCATGTCTGATAGCACTGTACAGTGTACCTATTATAACCTATTGTCTAGCTGTTAACAACAATACTTATACAGTGGCTCCTTTAGACCTGCGATCATTTGTTTGTAGTGCAACAAGCCGTAAATTCACATAATGAAGTAGTTAGAGTCAGGTTGTTGGTGCCCAGTCTGAGTCCAAAGTGTTGAAATAACAACAACAACAACGCTCTTAACAGCACTACTTCTTCGAGGCAAATTTCTGGGCTCGGTCCATCTGTGAGATTGATGGCACTGGCCTCATGTTGGTAAAGGGGAACAGGATATCTCCACTAATTATTAAAAATGGTTTGTTTGGTTGTTTTGTTTTTGTAACTTGGATGAAATATGTAAGGAAGCAGCTTCATGTCTCCCTTCATCCCGTCGTCCATAGACGATATACGGATGTGGATTATTCCAAAGGAAAGGATCTGTTGACTTGGAGCATATGCGCCGTCTCTCCGGAGGTGACATCACTACATGTGACACGCTGGCCTCACCACTCCAAGATCCAAGATTAGACACCTCTCTGTCTCTCTCCACCTCTGTGTCGTGCTTTTCTGCCCCCCCCC
>OMNW01032282.1:9871-35342 GCA_900303245.1 Selene dorsalis
ATGAGTGAGATGATTCAACATTTAAAACACCTCAGTAGTAAAGCTGATGTTGGTTAAAGGAGCCGTATGTAAGAAATGTATGGCAAGTAATCATAAAATCACCCAATATGTCACCAGAGACGTTGACATGAACTCTGCTCTGTCATCAACAACCTGTTCAACCTACAGAAACATGAACATGGAGGAGACATTTTACTATGATAACAGATGTAGATCATCATCTCACTGCAGGTAGTAACTAATGCAGTCTAACATAGTACAGAGAGGCATGGTCATCTTTACTTTGAGAGTGTAGAGGCTGTGTGAGTCTCAGTGTACCATGGCCACAAAGCTGAAGCAAGGCAGAGGTTAGTGTGTGGCTATGAGTCTGGGGGCGAGGGGGAGGGGAAACAACGTGCCGCAGTATTCTGAATTTGACTGCAACAACAGTTTTGGCCTCAATCCTAAATATATTTCCTTTAATAAGTACCTCAAACATCCAGCCATTTGCTTCTTATGAGGTAACTTAAGTACTCGTGCATCATCATGCCCCCCCCCCAACTGATCACCATGTAGTGAAAGCTCAGCGCTCAGTGCAGAGACACTAGTGAATCACTCATTTAACTTTGTCTTTTCCCCACTTTCATGTTGATAAAGCACGGGAGGCTGCTATGTGGGAGCTGGAAGAGCGCCATCTGCAGGAGAAACACCAGCTGTTCAAACAGCAGCTCAAAGACCAGTACTTCATGCAGAGACACCAGCTGCTCAAGAGACATGAGAAGGTACAGACCTGATGGCAGCCTTGTGAAATCTTTGACATTCTTCCAGCCTAAAAAAAAAACAGCTACAATAGATGTGTCATGAATTCCTTCAGTGTATAAATAAAGGTTGAAAAAGTTCCTCCGTTAACCCCCTCTATCTTTTCCACCTGTATGTGCTTGCCCCCTGCAGGAGATGGAGCAGATGCAGCGCTACAACCAGCGTCTGATCGAGGAAATGAAGAACAAGCAGACACAGGAGAGGGCCAGGCTGCCCAAGATCCAGCGCAGCGAGGCCAAGACCCGCATGGCCATGTTCAAGAAGAGCCTCCGCATCACCGCAGCTGTCATCACCCCTGAGCAGGAGAGGGAGAAGGTCAAACAGGTAACAGCAAACAACAGCAGAAATCAAACTGAATCAGTTTTACATTGGTACCAATGGTAGACAAAGCTCAGTACACAGTCAGGTGAGAGTTGAAGGGATCAATAAACTGTGAGGCCTAACTGTTATTTGTGTTTTCCAGTTTGCAGCTCAGGAGGAGAAGAGACAGAAGAACGAGAGGCTCCACCAGCACCAGAAACATGAAAACCAGATGAGAGATCTGCAGCTGCAGTGTGACGCCAACGTCCGAGAGCTGCAGCAGCTGCAGGTAAACAGCCATACACATTTAAAATCATCCATTAGCCACATATGGTGTTGTCTTTAGTTCCTGTTTAATACTTTGACCTTCACGTATGTGTCAGAACGAGAAGTGCCACCTGCTGATTGAACATGAGACCCAAAAGCTGAAGGAGCTGGATGAGGAGCACAGTCTGGAGCTAAAGGAGTGGAGGGAGAAGCTTCGACCCAGGAAGAAGGTGAAGTATCTCATCAAATCAGCCTGTAGATCTCAAGCTTCCCCATGTCCACAAATCCAAAACAATGAGGACAAAGACATGTTTTTATGTAGTTTCTCTGCACAGCACTGTCTGCAGCCTTTTGAAACCAGAGGTAACCAATGATCTCTGTACTGAAGACACACACTCAGACTGATAGTGTGCCCATTACAGCTAAAAAGCACTAATGGAAAGCAGACTAAATAAGTGTTTAGATGTGACAGTGTCATTAGCTGAAATACCTCCATGTTTTGGAGCTGGCAATTAGAGTTCTCGACAGGCCTGAAAATCCAAACCCAGCACAAGTGAGGTGAAGCCCGAGCCTGACAGGCTCACACCCAGCACCACGAGGGGGCTAGTTGTGTACCATAGAGGGGAGAGTCGCAGTGACTCTTGGGTAAAAACACAGCAGCGCTATCCATGGTTCTGACACAGAGTGGAGACCCCTCCCTCTCCCATTGGTCACAAATATTCATGTTAACAAGTAGAGGAAGTGTTGGACAGGCTGCGTGCAGGTGGTCACTGTCTGCCCACTCAGTGCTGTGTTCTCTCCAAAGCCCAGGCCGACCCAGCTAATTAGTGTTCCTGTCACCCTGAACCCGGTCCTTTACGCTGGGCTTCTCTGGGCTGGGCTCAGGCTTGGGCTGAAATCCAGAACTCTACAAACAGTTATTTCACATCACAACAGCAGTCATTGATTGATTTATTTTCTGCTGGACTGCAGCATCAGTGAGTGTGACTGAGTCATTGAGATAAATACAACAGGGCTTTTAGCTGATACCATCTCCATGCATTAAGGCCTGGGTTGGGTTGGTAGTCCAGACCCCCCCTGTCCCACACAATGCTTTATATTCATTTTATTCCACATTTACTGTACAAAGTCTCCAGTGTGTCGTGGGTCTCTTAGAATTTGACCTACCTGGAAAATCTCCAGTGGGAGGTGCCCAGGAGCCATGGTGATGAGATGCCTGACCCTGAGCAGCTGCTCTTCTCCCAGCTCCCTCAGGGTGTCAGCACTCCCCACCACATCTATAAGACCCAGCCACTCTGCCACAGATCTGCCTGTCAACTTCACACTCCATTTCACCCTCTTGTGTGAACAAGACTTTAAGATACTTCAACCTCCTACTTGAAGCAGAAACTGTTTCTCAACCTGAAGAGTGGAATCCATCATTTCCTGGCAGAGATCCCAAACCAGCCTTCACTCACAGCTGTGATTAGATACTTGGCAGTGGAAGAAAAAAAAGCCACTTTTCTCTGTGATCACACTTTCTGTCAGAGATGTTCCTTATTTTTGAACAAAGACTGAGTTTGTTGTGACAGTTTCAAAGGATGGCAGACTTATAAACTCTTTATTACTTTGTTCTCTCACAGTAGACGGTTAGAAAAACTCCAACTCCAAAGTCCGTTAACCTGGCTCAACAAAGAACTGGCAAGTAAAACTAGTATCTTCTTCTGTGTCCCTCAGGCGCTGGAGGAAGAGTTTGCCAGGAAGCTTCAGGAACAGGAAGTGTTCTTCAAGATGAGCGGAGAGTCCGAGTGCCTTAACCCCTCCAACCAGAGCCGCATCTCCAAGTTCTACCCCATCCCCAGTGTTCACTCCACCGGTTTCTAGGAAGTACCTTCATACATATGCAGTCTCCACACAGTGGACATGGATATAAGTGCACACACTCATGAAGAGAGTAAAGACTGAACCTGTGCTGCCTTGCCCTCACCCTCTGACTGAGTTCCTCGTTTGTCTGCAGGATGGTTATTCTCCTTCTTTTGATCTTATCACACTATAACTGAAGGAGAAGTATGAATGAGAATCTCAGATTTAGTGCTTCAGTCATCACCTCAAAACTCCAAAAGTGAAGTAGCTTTTTGTCCAAACTTCTTTTGTGATTTCTTTCTTTTTCTTTTCTTTCTTTTTTTTTTTTTAGAGAAACTCCAGTGCCTGTAGAATCAGATGTTTTTTGGCTTTTGAATCCAAACAGTTTATGATTATCATTTGCTGCTCAATTTAGCTCTAATTTAACCTCTTGCACTAAGGAAAGGATTTTTACACCACTGTTTGGTTAAATATGAAATAGCTGTCTTATTATTTATAATTGATCATTGAATAGAATGTATTTCTGAGCGCAGTTTTTAATATTACTCTAAATGAAGGAATGGTGATACACTATATTTTTATTAGGTCATTCGTGTCTGTCTGTTAGAGAGGTTGAGACATCCATGCAGTCATTCATCTTTACAGATTGTCTCCGTGACACATTAAGGGTTAAAATAACTGGTCTTATGCATTATTTCAATGCAAGGTGTAGGAGCTTCTTCCAGCAGAGATGATTCCTTCTTTCAGGGTTTTTTCCTTCTTCAGATTGCCTTTGTGTTTCAAGCTTGAATCGACTCTTAAGCAAACAAAGAAGTACATGACGTAAACCATTAGTTACTGCACTGCATATGATAGAGGAAGGGTGGAGGTGGTATTTACATACAGAGACTAAGAATCACTGTTAATTGAACACTAGGAAATCAGTGGCTGTCGAACAAACATTTAATGAACCTGTTTCTTAGTCTCTCTCTTTTTTTTTTTGTTTTAGGAGACATCAGTTTTACTATTATCAAGCAAAAGTAATGTATCTGTAGAAATGAGTTCTTCAGGGATGAATCAAGATTTTCATTGATGTCTGTCACTTCTGTAAAATGTGTCATATCTGAGGCCTGAGTGCCGCCAAACCATAAACCACTATTATTTCAACTAAGTGGGAAAAAAATATCTAACCTACAGTTGTAGTTGATGACACATCCCTCATATTTGCTTTGGTTTTCATCTTGGTTTACCACCAGGTGTATTATTGGTAGGCCTGCATGGCTTTTGTCTCCTTTTTATTGAAATGATAATACCTTTTTCATTGATATTCTAGTTTATAGCCTTAATACTTAAGAAATATATATTTGTACCCATCATGACCACCTTTAAAGATTTTGGTCGAACTCTTAGTTTCATGAAGCATTGTGAATGATTTTCCTCCAACTGTATTCAAACTAAGAAAAACAGACCAGCTCTGAGGAAAAGGTTTTATTTGTGTGATATTTAAACGCAGTTGATGCAAAAAAAATGGACCTGACTGGTTTAGGCCATGTTCATATCTGATCGGTTCATTTTTATGATCTCATTTTTCTCTAATTGGCTTTAAAGTTCTCAAATGTATTTAATAACTGAGCTGTTGTGTATAAACTTACTGAAGGAGTGCTGTGCACCATTTGCAAAACTTTCTCAAAAGTGACTGTATGAAAAAGCACACTGTAGTGCCTGTGCTAAAGCTAACCTGCTCCACCGAGCGGGGCTGCAGCACACACAGTTCAACTAAATCAGTCTGGTCAGTTCTTGTCCTGTTGTCAAACTAATTCAATTCTGAATGTTGTCTGAAAAAAACAAAACCGTGATCCATATCAAAATCATTACGCATTAAAAAAAAAAAAATACGTTTATAGTTTTTAAAATGTTTGTGTAATGTAGATTTTCATTTTTGCTGTAAATAAACAGTTCCCTCATACATTGTTGGTTAGTGCTTACTTTGATCCCATATAGTAATGTATAAGTGTGTGTGTGTGTGTGTCTGTGTGTGTGTGTGTGCACCTTTTGCGGAAAAGGAGCAATGTAATAAAAAGATGAAAAGTCAGCTCTTCATTCAATCCCATACAGACCAGTTTAGTCAATTCATTTTAGTCAATTCATAATCCCTGACACCACAGATACAACTCTGCACAGTAAATGTTTGTCAGTATAAAAGTACAATCCTTACAAAAACAGGTATATTTGAGAACAACATCCATACCATCCTGAGTCATATATACATCTCTTGGTATACAGCAGACTTGACTTGAAGCTCCAGGAGCTCAGTAATGTGGCTCTCAGACCTCAGCGCTCCTCCTCCTCCTTTTGGTCATCACTGTAAATCCTCCTGGAAGACAACACAGAGGGTTCGAGTTAAAGCTTGCTTTACACAGCCTGTCCCAACAAAGTAGGTCGTTAACTGAGATTCAACCATTCATCTGTTTTGTTTGCTGTTTGCTGGACAAACAGGTGTGATCTAGCATGGTGCTACAGGGTGCCAAATGTCAAATTTCAGTTACACTTTTATTGCTGATATATTGTAAGTATTCAACTCATTTTTCTCACATTTATCTTGTTTTTCTATTATTTGAGACAGAAATCCGTGTAAAAAAACATGTAACAATTGTTCTAAATGTCTATGCATAAAACAGGTCTAAATCTAAACGTTCAATCTCAATCGAAATATTAAGTAGAAATATGTTCAATATAAATCGAAATGTTAAATCTGAACATTAAATGATAGACAAACTAGCTAAATGTGAGAAAAGTGAGCTTAATACTCACATTATATGACCAATAAAACTGTTATTTCACATTCAGTACCCCAGATGGTACTATGGATACAGGCCATACAGTTTTACTGAAGCTCCACAGTGAAGCATCTTAAAGGATCAGTTTGAAATTTTCCACGTCACTCTGATAAACACTGAAACAGGCTGTAATCATTTCTTGTGTTTATATTGGATATATGATCCCTTAATTTATATATAAGCACTTAAGGACTGTATGTTTTGTTGCAAAGTTGCAGGCTTTTATTTTGAACTGTCCACTGTATAGTATAGCTGCGGTGGAGGATTTTGCTAACCTGATATACCAGACCTTTGTTTGGTATATCAGTTCGTTAAAACATATATTCTTTAATTGGACAGACACTGTGGATTGTGTCATCCATAATGTGCATTGAAAGTATTACATGTTAGGAGATCTCTTAATGGAATTTCTGAACAGGGAGAAGGATTACAGCAAGAAAAAACAATCATGATTTTATCCCACAGGACAGGCATCTTGATGATTTCTCCATCACAAAGTATTTTCTTATCAAAATGTGTAATTTTACATTTTCTGTTGGTATCCAACATTGGATCAAGTGTGACATTTACTTGGTCATGTTCCAGCTAACTGTGAATAAGCCTGCACACCTAGAGTTACAGTGGCTGCAGCAGATGTGCTAAATGAAGCTTTGAAGAACTGAAACATCTGGCCAGAAGTCAGTGTGAAATAATTGTGACTGACCTCTGTCACCTTTTGGTCCTTGGGGCCCCTCAGGCCCACGAAAACCTGGTTCACCTGTGAGCAGACAGACAGCGTTGTTATAGGATGAAAGACAAAGGTCATTTACAACAGTGTGTTCTTTACATAGAACCTTCCATTTAACTGGGAAAACAAATAACATTCTTGTATGACATGATTAAAAATATCAAAAACATGTTTATCATTCACTATAACGTATTATCACCAGTATGAAAACAATCCACAAGATTTCTCTATTCCAAGCTTGTTTTTCTTTAAAGATGCACCTTTCTCTCCTTTCGGACCAGGGAATCCAATGTCCCCTTTCTGTCCTGGTCTCCCAGGTGGGCCCACAATGGCTCCATGTACTGTTTGGGACAAATTCAATTGTTTTCAGAAATCGCCATTCTCACAGTTTTTGCTCTTTAGTGTATTTTGTATTTGTTAGATGCTGCTTTACTTTTGACGTAATCCACCAAATCAGTAACACTTTCTTGGGAACCAAACAATCTGCTGTTTCCCGGTGGACCTGGAGGCCCAGGTGGTCCAGGTGGTCCTTGGATTACACGTTGGTTCTGAGTGCGCTCAATGTTACGCAGCAGATTTTGCACTGGAAAATAAAAGATTAAGCATCAACCCAGTACCCCAAGCAGTCTGTTTAACTGTAGATGCACAGTACACCCACTTCTGTAATACTCCACTTGGTCTGTGGCATTTCCATGCAGACCAAATCGGCTGTAAACTGGGGGACCGGGGGGACCTGGTGGTCCTGGAGGTCCTTGGAAGACCCGATCGCTGTACTCCCTCACAATGTCACGCAGCACGCCATGAGCTGAACACATGAGAAAACTGGGTGATGCACACAACGCTTTGTGACCACAGTCTGTCATCATGATGCTGAAATTCACTTACATTTTAGATAGTCCACCACATTTACCACCTTCTCACTGGAACCAACCCACTGAGTTTGTCCAGGTTGTCCTGGAGGTCCAGGAGGTCCTGGAGGTCCTTGGACAGCACGTTCATTGTCTCTCAAAACTTCCTGGAGCAGACCATGGGCTGCATATGGAGGACAACACAGTCATGTATTGTATCATGCAAATGAAAGTGAACTTGCTATTCACCATAGTAAAAAGCTTTCTAACATCACGACTGTCAGACCAGATCACCTGGATGGATACTATCTCTGTTCAGAACTCATTAACCCATTGATGCCTGGACTATCACATCACTGACAGAAAATTCGAATTCTTTGAAACTGGAGTCTTCTTAGGACCTTCTGACAAAAAATGTGAAAAAAAAAAGAAAATAGCAATTTGCATATTTTTAATTTTAATTCATATCATACTTCATATAGCCAGCATTTTGAAAAAGTATTTTTCACAATTTATGTGTTAAAATTTAATGTTTTTTTTAAGAAAAAATATGACACTTTTGATATAGAGGTCTCAAAAACTGCAGGCGTTAATGGGTTAAAAGTCATTTTTTCTATCATGAACGTGGGCTTGGGGGAAAAAAATACAAGACTGTCCAGAAATGCTGCCTTTCTATCAGACATTCAAGCATCACATACAAAAACATATTTTATGAAGAATGATTTGTATAGTCAAGCTTTATCTCTCTCTTCTTTTGTTGTTTGCAATGTTATAATGATACATGTTCTTATGTGACACCTCTCTCTATCTGTTGACATTTTTGGTCATGCCTCTTTTGTCATGGACGTGTCAAGAGGCTTCTTGGTTCAACAAATGTCAAATAAAAATAAATAGACAGAGCACAAAAATAAAAATAACCAAAATAAAATGAAACACATAGAGCATAAATAAGTATTGACAGTTATTGAATTTCGCCATTTGTGGTGTGATCCTTGAGTACCGTCTACTTACACTTTATGTAATCAGTTACTCTGACCGCCATATTGGAGTAATCACCAGTGTCAATGTTCCAGTCACTGGCCCCAGGCACACCTGGTTCTCCCTTTTGTCCGGGGGATCCAGGAGGGCCCGGAGGACCAGGAAGTCCAAACATACCACCCATCACACCATCACCTGCACACAATAGAGCATAATACCATATGACATATGTGAGTTAGGGGGGCACAGTGGTATGGTGGTAAGGACTATTGCCTCTCAGCAAGAAGATTCTGGGTTTGATTTCCAGGCCTGTGGTCTTGCAGGTTGGGGTTTACACGTTCTCCCCTTGTCTGTGTGGGTTCTCTTAAGGTTCTCCAGCTCCCACAGTCTAAAGACATGCACATTAGGTTGATTAAAAGTTCCTGTTGTAACTCACTGTTGGCATATTCTTGCTCTGCTTTGAGATGCTCTCTGTTGGTATGCCCAACATAGGCAGCCCTTCCAATGATTGGACCGGGGGGGCCTACAGGTCCAGGAGGACCGGGGGGGCCTGGAGGACCTCTGAAGGCGACACCTTTGGAAGTAATGAAACAGATGGGATAGAGTGGATGTGTAAATATTTTTAATTGAATGAATTCCACATGAACCGACAAAGTCAAGGTTTTAAATCAAACTAACTTTGCAGGTAGTCACGGATGTCTGAGTTTATGTTGCTTCCATGTCCCGCTGGGCCAGGTGGTCCTACTGGTCCTACTGGTCCAGGTGGTCCTTGTGCACCAACGACCCCTGGAGGACCAGGAGGCCCCTGACGGCCCACATCTGATTGATACCTTCCTAAGTCAGACAATGGAATTGAATGTTAGCTCGAGAATGTTATCAGATCTGAGGATTTTAGGACATTCTACATGTGCATAGATGCTCTGAGTGAAAATTCTATCTTACTGCTTTACTAGGGAGCTAATTGTTGTAGTCATTGTGTCTCTTACTTGATACGCTTCCAGGAATCCCAGGAGGTCCAGGAGGTCCAGGAGGTCCAGGGACACCTGTCATCCCCCTCTCTGGTGACAGACAAGACCCACATTCACATTCATGTTCTCTCAACAGAGCAACTCTTGATAATTGATTACTTCATTGATGCTTCTGTAACTCTGACCATTCATGAGTCTGAGGACCCGTTCAGCCACCTCCTGGGTGTCAAATCTCTGGCCATGGTCTGCAGCTCCAGCAGAACCAGAAATATATTTCCTCACATCCTCCCCTGGACACAGATAATTGACAGTCTTATCATTTGCTCTCAGGGAGCTGGATATCAAAAAACAAACTTTATGGTTTTGAGATTTTGTGGAAAACAGGTCAAATATCTGTTTTTTCGTGTGCCATTCAAATATTGAGTTTCTGAGTCAGACATTCAGGGATTCTGTCAATTGAAACTTACGCTGTAATAGATTGATGATGTCACTGACAGACATGGTACCAGGTGGGCCTGGAGGACCAGGAGGGCCAGGAGCTCCACCATGCCCTCTTCCAGAACCTGAATTATCAGTGAAAATTACACAGAGGCCATCAATAACGTTTAAAAAAAGTATTTTTTTTTACAATTATGGTTATTATGATCATGTTATTGATCATACTCTGAAGGTAGGACATGACCCGGTTGGCAACGTCATCCACCAGCCCATCTGCTGAGGAGTGTGAGTCTCCTGGAGGACCAGGAGGCCCTGGAGGCCCTGGAGGTCCAGGCAGGTACTGACTGATGGCACCATCTGCATGTCAAGAAAACAGAGTCTCAAACAGATAACTTAACTCAGGTGTTTTTTTTCATTCACACATTGTATTAGTGCAACTTACTCTGAAGGTACTCCGCAATGTACTGCCTCACATCTGTGGATCCAGATAAATGTCCGTCTCTTCCAGGTGGACCAGGTGGACCAGGTGGTCCAGGAAGTCCAGCCAGGTACTTATTGATGGCACCACCTGCATGTCAAGAAAATACAGTCTCAACAGGTAACCTGACTTGTGTCTTTTTTCATTCTTATGAAATATTAGTACGGCTTACTCTGAAGGTACTCTGCAAGGTACTGGCCCACATCTGTGGATTCAGATGAACTCCCATCTCTTCCAGGTGGACCAGGTGGTCCAGGTGGGCCTGGAGGGCCAGAAGTGTAGGAACTACCTGCAATGATAAAAAAAAATAAAAAATAAAACAAAAAACAAAATCCCCAACAAAACATACCCATAGGAAAGACTGTACAAATCTTAAATAGGAATGTCAGTCATTTTCAAAGATGAAATGGCTAGTACTACTATGACTGATATATTATTAGCTATTGTAATATTAGCAAGCAGCACCAGCCCTGGCTGAGTGGTGAAACCACTAGAGGAGCTGCAGCTCCTCTAATGGCCACCAAACACTAACTCCAAGAAAACAAAGGTAAAAGAAGTAAGAGCTGAGGACTACCATCAGTAATCAACAGTTATTCAATAAGTAAGTGGAGTCTTATATTTTTTTGGGGCATTTTGCATCTATTAAGATAGAACAGTGCACAAAGCACAGGATTAGTAAAGGTTAGCATTAAGACACTATGTTGATATATAATTTGATGTATTGTCATATGCCGAATGTCTTACCACTGGAGGCTCCATATGTTGCTAGGGCACCAGGAACTATAGCATCACCTACAAGGAACGTAGTAGAATGACACAAACTCTGTGTGTGCTGACTTCTTGATAACAGAAAACGTGCAGGAAAGGAGGCAGTGGAAGGACAGAACCCACAGAAAGCTTTTCTACATAACCGCTCACTGGGACTAAACTTAACATGAAAAAAAAAACATGATTTGTAACAGGTCTGTTAGTAAGGAGCAGAACAGATGACTGAGTTTACCTCTCTCTCCTTGTGGGCCACGTGGGCCTTCTGGTCCTGGAGGTCCCCTAGGTCCAGGCTGACCTGGGAAACCTGACATTAAAACATGGATTCAGCATGTGTTCATTGTTGACCATGAACAACTAAAGACCACCGAGGACCAATGAAGCCCTGACCACAAGATGTGGCCAAAAACTGTGGGAAATTTTTAGGAAGTGGGCTAAACTTTTTATTTTTGAGTTAAGTTGTAACTTCCTGAAAGGCACACAGCAAGGTTTCAAGGCTCATATAAACTCATACAAAGACAAACCGACATAAGACTGGAGCGTCTTCATGTCTTCAATCTTCAAAAAAGTTCATCTACCCAACAGTTAATCACATACCAGCACCTGGTTTCCCTGGACTTCCTGGAAGGCCTGGTTGGCCTGGTTCACCTAGAATAATCATCATTTATTTAAGTCACATGTCATAGGTCTTTTCTTTTTTAATCTGTTGTTTCTAGATGTGGTTTGCAGTTTCTTCACCTTGGTACCCTTGTGGTCCTCGGTCACCTTAGGAGAGAGAATAATAACATGAATGTAAATTGTTAAATTTAATTTAATTTAATTTAATAGTCAGACACATAAAAACTATTGAACCTACCTGCTGAGCCCTGTCTGCCAGGAGGGCCTGGAGGTCCTGGTGGTCCAGCAAAGAAGGTCTCTGAGGCAAAAGAGTGAAAATACATTAAATTGTCAGGTAAAGACAGAAGGGGCTGAGACATACGACGAACCTACATCACATCTGAAATTAGTTTTTTTTAACCAACCTGATGTAGGCACAAAGCTGCCAGGTTCTCCTCTCTCTCCTCGAGGTCCTGGTACACCAACACCTGTCAGAACACCAACACAGTTACAGAACAATTCAAACTGAGATGAAATTTGACATGGTTTTATTGGTATATGTCATGATTATAGAGAACTGAGCCAGCAAAATTCATACTGTGATGCTGAGCGTAAAAGCAGCTCCAGTTTCTGCTCATGCCCTCTTGCCCAACCATAGCGATTACGGAACAAGCAAGATTCTGACATCTGTTTGGCACGCTGACAACTGACAGTCAGTCAGTTAACTACCTAACTCCATGTATTCAATCAGAGAAGAGCGTGGACAGTAACTTGTCATGGCTGGTTAGCTCCGTCCATGTTCTGTCAGTCTCCCCCATGTCACACCTACCTTCCATGTCACACACTATTTGACTGAGATAACGTCTCTTATTCTTATTGCTGTTGCTCTCGCACTCATCTGTTGCATTTTGCTTTAAGCTGAATTTAAGAGTGCAGAAACACTTCAAATCATCCTGTGTGCGGATGATTTGTCTATGCCCATGTAATGCTAGATAGTTATTTACCTGGCTCTCCTGGGGGACCTCTGCGTCCTGGAGGACCTTGTTTAGTCTCACCTAAACAACAGGGAAAGTAAGATTTAAATGACCACTAGCTGCATCTGAGAACCTATCACAGTCATTTGGAAACACCATTGGTATCTAACAAAATTGGCTTTTAACTTACCAGAAGGACCTTGAGGACCAGGTGCTCCAGGAGGACCTGGGGGTCCTGGTGGACCAGGCAGTCCTGGCCCTGAGGAAGTTAAAACAAAGAGGATTAAAATACAGAGGATGTTACGACTGTCTCACACAGCGTTATCTTGACACTACCAGGAGAAAAAAGAAGTATCAAAACAAGCAACTAAAGAAAGAGTTACTCACTATTGTTTTGGGAGGCATGAACAGTTCCTGAGCTTGCAAAACTGATGCCAGGCTCACCAGGAGCCCCTTGCTCTCCTTTGTCTCCCTTGTCTCCCTTTTGTCCTGTTTCTCCTTTTTCTCCAGTCTCGCCTCGTGCTCCCGTACGACCTAACGATTGATTCCAGGTACAATCACAGAGAATGCAGTATGTACATATACAGTTTCTGCTCCTTGTACATGAACATTGGTCAAGAGTGTGGACTTACCAGCTTGTCCTGGGACACCAGCAGGGCCGATGGGGCCCGACAAACCAGGAGCTCCAGCAGGGCCTGGTGGTCCAGTGGGCCCTGGAGGTCCAGGGATGGTCACAGTCTCAGAACCAGCTAGATGGAGGAGACAAAAACTAGTTTGTGTGTGCCAAACTTAAAAACTAATACAAGGAACACTTAGTAGTACAAGTCCAACATTTCCTACTTGCAGTGATGACTTTTCCAGGTAGACCGGGATCGCCTGAAAGACAGGTTCAGATCAGATTTAATGATGAAGCTGAACGTCAACAATGAGTACATCTTTTATTCAGGAGGTTTACTCTAAAATCTCAGTTTGCTCAGTTTGAGTTGGAGTAAAAATAAACATTCAGGTTTTAGTAACCTCTCCGTTATGGCTGTCATAAAGCCTTCATTACAGAAGGACACTACACATCTATTTAGTGAGGATGGTAAATGAAAGCAGGGGAAATGGATTCAAAATTATAATTGTTCAAACAGTCCGACTTTGAATAACTGTTTGAATAGAGTCTTATATCAGTAGCTGCACTTTACACAAAGACTGTTTAAAAGACCACTGCTCCACCTTTTGCTGCACTTTTAATTTATGTATTTTAGAGTATTTATTATTATATATTTAAGTATTTATTTATATCGAAGGATGAAGAAACGTTCTTTCATTTTGTTTTTAACACTGACAAAACGACAATGAAGTCTTGATTGGTTGGTTGGTTGGTTGGTTGATTGATTGATTGATTGATTGATTGATTGATTGATTGATTGATTGATTGATTGATTGATTGATTGATTGATTGATAAACAATTTATTGGCCACATTTTGGTTTAGCCTGAGGAATAGATTAGCACTGAAACGAACCAAATAAATTGCTCTTCATTTTTTATACACATGCTGATACACAAGTGAAATGTTAATTCAAGCACCGATGGAATTGTCAGTCAGTTGAACATCCTCCTGTTAACCTCAGCTGTAGTTTGTGTTTTTGTGTTGATGTGAACACACTAACTGTTTGTTTTTACAGAGAGCTTGCTTGATAGCTGGCCTTAGAAACACTATGCCACAGTAATATGAAAGGCATTAAGGGTTAACATGGACCACTATGTACACCCCAGAATTTTGACCATGCAGTCCATTCGCACTGTGAATGTGCCTGGTGTACATGCTCCAGATAACAAAATGGCGTCTTCTTTGAAGGGAGATGTGCAGGGGATGCAGTGTTACCCACGGTCATCCTTTTTTTAAAGAATGCAAAGACAGCACACTGGAGTTGAATTAGTATGTCTGAGGCCTTGCAGTGTTATAAGTGTGCTGTGGACTCTTTCACCAGTGTATGAGTAACTTCAAGTTCTATCCTACACAGCTGCTTATTTAACAAATAGTAACTAAATTCGCAAAATGCAGTAGCAATGTGTTAAATTAGAAGTCCTCTGTCCAAGAAACTGAAGGAGAAAAGCTTAACTTTAAGTATATTCTTACATAATGAATATGCAGAGTGTGAACTAACAGTGAACTAACTGACTTTTTTACTTTATGAGTAGAGAAAGGTCTGCAATAGATTAGGAACATTAGGTCAAAATACACCAAAATCCATGTGTGAGCAGTGTAAGAATATTGACTTTCTCCATTACAGTTTTATACCTTGGGGTCCCTGAAGCCCTGGGGTGCCTGAGAAAATAAAAACATTGTTTTATTACTTATAATAAAAAGTAAAATACATGACATTACTCTGGCAATATTCAGTAAATCCAATTTATCAAATAATGATTGATTATGAATGCTGCCATGATTGGACAGTATGGTACCGTTAGGTCCAGGATGTCCAGGTGGTCCTCTAATACCAGGAAGTCCCATGGAACCAGGGTCACCTACAGTTTACACACAGAGAGAATCTTGTTCATGTGACACAACAACAGTGATAAATGTGCTGTTATCTCTCTCTCTCTCTCGAAATCTTTTATTATTACTGTGAAGCTCTTCTCTCACCTGAAACTCCTTTAGATCCCTTAGGTCCAGCAGGGCCTTGTGGGCCAGGTGGTCCTGGTTCACCTTTAACCATGAAAACAAGATACATCAAATATCAATAACCTTTTTTTCAGTGAATGAACTTTAACAGTGATGTCACCACTCTTAGCGTGTGTTAGTGAGCCTCTGTAATGTATATTTTATTATTGCTTATTATTGCTGTTTCTTTATTTTAGCTTTTTTATATGATGCAATATTGTTTTTATGTGTTCGGTGTTCTATCTGGTACGACCTATTTTTAGTGTATTTTTTTCTGGTTGTGCTCATAATTTTGCTCTGTAGTGCATACTGTGTAGCCTAATGACAACGAAAAGGACTCTGCTGTATTCCATTGACACTAAAATGATCATGTAAAAGTTACCATGGTTGTCAAACACACACACACTTAAAAGATACACACCTGTTGGTCCACGTGGTCCCCTCTCTCCCACTTCTCCTTTAATTCCTGATGCTCCTGGAGTTCCTCGGTCACCTGTATTAAAGGAGAAGGAGAAGCTGTGTAAAAAACCCCAGATGACAATAACAACACAACTCCGAGCTGCTCCGAGCTCACGGGGGAATAGTGCTGGTGATTCATAACAACATATTGGTGAAATGAAGGAGTTTCACAGCAGATAATGTCTTATTTAGACGCTGCATCGTTGCCCCAACAACTCCCGTTATATTGATATACGTAGATCGCGAGTGGATCTAAATATCTTCCGAAGGACTCCAAGTTACACCAAAGTTGTTCGGGTGAGTAAATGAACGTATTTTATGCTAGAAATAAGGTCCAGGTTGCAAAAAACGGAACTTCTCCTTTAATAAAGACCGTGTAAAGTGAAATATGAGATTTGATTTAAAACATAAGAAGTATGTTAGAATATGGTTCTTGAAAACACGTGAAAAGATTGATAACTACAGAGCTTTGGAGTTTGAGGGTAAACAGTTTTTGAGGAGGATTTCTTGTTTTTTTTGGGGCGGGACTAAAGAGGAATGACATAGATTGGCTTCCAGCTAGTTATGACCCCGCCCCTAATGCGTCGAGTATTTCTGAGTTGTCATGAATGCAGCATCATTCCGCCCGTGTTCATTTGTCACCATGAAACTCCTCCACAGCAGACAGATCATAGGTATCGTCTGTAGGACACATTCTATCCATTGCTGTTCTACGCTCTTGCACGGACGCCTCAGTTGTTTTTTTTTCCTTAAGCCAGATCACTGCATATCATCCAATCAGACCGAGTAAGGAGTTTAGCAAGTGAGGAGTGCAGCCTGTGTCCAAGAAGCCAGAGGGCTGTTATCATCTGTACAACATCTCTCACTCTACAAATGAACGATCGTCGTACAAACGTGTCAGTTAATTCATATGAGCACAGAGGCAAACTTAATGACTGAGTGCAGCTGGTCTCTCAATGAACTGGTCTCAATGTTATAGCACAGTGTTTTATATTAGATTATTTCAGATTATTTTGTGCAGATGCATTTTTATTTGATTTGCATGTGTTTCAAACCATGGTAAATCACTGTAAATAATTATTGGGAGGAATCATTAACATGTGTATGGTGTGACAGCCTCTTCACATAAAGGCTGCTGAATATTTATTATTATTATTATTAGATTTAAGTGGACGTTGTAACTTTATGCTTTGGATCTTCGTGAAGTGGCTCGCATTTTCCAAAAGGTTGGTGACCCCTGGCCTACATCCAGGCCATCCATCATACATCCAGTCATGTGTGTGAAATATTGAGAATCAGGGCTGGACTCAGACTCTGAGGCTCAAACCCGTAACTGCTCGGATACGATGCGACAGTTAGCATTAAAGTTGGTTGGTGCACATGGGCGTGGCTTCAGAGCCTGCAGAAGACACACCCCCAGCTTCCAGAGCCGAGAGAACTGCTTGATTTGTCATGATTTAAAAACCTGATTTCACATACTAAACACATTTTTCTAGCATTCAAATTTGGCAGGATGGTTAATAAGACATCTGTCTCTGATGTAACTCAGAAAACAAATCTATATAGTCTCACTTTACACGGACGATCAAAAAGTGCCAAGGCTGTTAGGAAGTTGTGAATGTGAACTCTTCTTCTAACGATAACAGTACTTAACTAATCAATCACTGTTCTGCAAAACATTAGTAATCTAATCATTTCTCTGTGTTTTGGTCACATTTTCCTTTATTCTTACCAAACCTTCCTTTATGTGTTAACCTTTTTAGAATACTGTTAATTTAGTTCACACAAGGACCATTCAACTAAAAACTAAATGAGGGTACCTTTTGCTCCTGGAGCTCCTGCCTCACCCTGGAAACCCTTTGGACCTGGAGCCCCTACAGACAAATGGTAAACATATTTCATACACTGCTACAGTGTGCAACACCAAACAGACAAACTATAACTAGATTTATGTGGACTTGAGTCTTTACCAGGGATTCCTGGGGCACCATGATCTCCAGCAGCACCTAAGTGGAAATAGAGGCAATTTATTTTTGGCATTCATGGAATAGAACTGACATATTGAGTTTATTATGTTTGCTTTTTAAAGTTTAAAATACATGAAACCGTGTGGTCCTCCATCTGCACCTTACCTTTTAGTCCCATGTGTCCAGGTGCACCAGCAGGACCAGGACGTCCTGGCTCACCTTGAGATCCTGTCAAAGTCAAGTTTCATTATCAAAGGTTGAACAACCATTAACTTTCCATTTTTAACTTGGGTGACAAAAACGTTTTCTACCTTTGTCTCCTTTCTGTCCAAAACCAGGTAGTCCAGACTCTCCGCGGGGACCCATCGGCCCCTCCCGGCCCCTCTGACCCGGTGGTCCCTCGGCACCTGGTTCACCTGGTCACAAAGGATGAGTGACTTGGTCTGTTTTTCACTTTTTAAATATCTCCACTCAACACAGAATAGCAGTAAAACACGCCTTACCTGCACTTCCCTTTGGTCCCCTCAACCCATCCAATCCTGTGTGACCCATCTGCCCTGGAGGCCCTGGACATATGGACATATGAGAAGAGAAGTAAGACACACTGAGTCCGTCCCCTAGCTACAACACATGAGCAGATTTTTCATTCTTACCTGGCGGACCAGGGAAGCCATTATCACCTGTAAAACATTAGTTTCAGTGACTGGATCTAGTTTATAGGTTTTTGAGGTAGTATGTTTATTAAATTGTGTTCAATACTTCACCTTTTTTCCCTAGAGCCCCTGGATCCCCTGTAAAGAAACAGACAGACTTATGATGATGACAGAGTATGGATTTCCAAATTCTATGATTTGTGTAAATGTACCTTTAGGTCCTGGCTCTCCTCTCTCTCCTTTCAGGGAGTATGCAAGGGTTTCTAAAGGTAGGAAAAGTTAGAATTACATTCAAGTTTGTATCCTTAATCTTTGGGTTAATATATGAACTTAAAGAATGGAGCCCTGTGTTCAGTTTGTACCTCTTAGAGCATCTGAGCGGAGTTCAGCCCTGACTAGCTGTTGAACCAGTCTCTGCAGGGCAGCGCTGTCCAGTGCTGGTCCGTTTATGCCACCTCCTCCTGGCCCGGCAGCGCCCAGGTTGATGGTATTGTCGGAACGTGTCAGGGTGGTCCCAGAGGAACTCCTCTCCATGTACGCTGAATCCAGAGGGTCGATGATATTGACTCCCGAGGACAAGCGACTGGACCTGGCCGAGGCAGTGCCGGCAATGGCCTCTAAAGCATCGACGCGGTTCTTGAGACGTTTTACCTCTTCAGCTGTGAATGAAGAGAGAAGATGAACATGTAGACAACAACACTGACTGACCCTTACTTGGAGCTGGAGAGCAGGGACCTTTTCCTGTCTTACCCAAAGCAATGAGTCCAAAGAGGAGTCCGAGGAGGAGAAGCAGGCTGAGCAGAAGGCCCAGCAGCCATTTCCACCAGCTACAGCAGGACCAGAAGTTACAGCCTGACTCATCTTTCTTGATCTCTGAGAATAAAATCACAAACCATCTCAGGAAACAGCTCCTACTGTACAGTTTACTTATCAGGCTTCAATTGAGAGTTCACATTCAACGACAATTTGAATGTTGAAAGGTTTTTTTTCCCTCTTTACAGAGTATTAGACGGGGTCACAGATACCAGTGTTATATCTGTCCATGAAACATGAAGGTTCAGCCAGTGGCATGTTAGCTCAGAGAGCGGAAACAAAAGGAAACTCCAGGCCTGGCTGAGCATAAATGTAACAATCCTCTAATACAACACCTCTAATACTCAATAATGAGTTATACACTGGAGTATTTATTGGCCTCTTGACCAGTGATTTGCTGAACTCTCCCTGTGGAGGAAGCCTATTGTTGTTTGCCCTTGTTTCCAGTTCATATACTTAGATAACTTAACCATTTCCTAGTTGTAGCACTTTGAAAAGATGGATGCAAGAGTAGTGTCAGTTTCCTCATGTAACTGTAAACATGAAAAAAGCATATTTTCTTATTCTTTGACTTTGTACTTTGCTCTAAACCTAAACCAAGACTAAAAGTAAACATGGGACAATTCTGATGGTACCTGCATATGTGGCTTTGTCTTTAGTGGCAACTTTCAGGGTTGAAGCTTTAAAAAGAAAAAACAGAAATTAATGACACTCCAAGCAATAATAATAATAATAATAATATTAATCATAAAAATCAACAGAACTGGCTGAATGTGAGTCTACATGCAGCATCTTTACCCTCCTCCACTGTGCTGGATAACAGCTTCTGTTTCTCTTTCTTCAGCGAGTCCTCGGAGTAGGTTGCTACGAGACAAAATCATCAAACATACATATTGTAAAAAAGTACATATATTTTATATTGTATCAAAATGACAGGGCAGTGTACAGCAATGTTAGCATTCTCAGAACTATAGTATTAAGTAGTATATAATAGTACCTGAAGTACTGGCAGGTGCAGCCGACATGAACATTTTCCCTGTGTCCTTGGTGGTGACCAGTCTCTCTGTCTCCTTCTTGATGGGGGCATTCTCCTTCTCTATCAGAACAAACTTGAATTCTTTGCCAGAGGTTTCATCACCAGTGGAAATGCTAGGCCTCACTGTGACAAACAGACATGTCGTTAAAAACTCAGAGACGCACCAGTCATAGATTTTAGTCACTCTGTCAGGTTGAATGAAACAAGATGCTATGTTTTTATTCACCTATTCATCTGTCTTATGTATTTTATTTTCAGATTCTTATTCTCTCACCTGTAGTTGTGCTTAGTCCAGTGCCAGATATATTTTTCTGCACACCATAAACTTGAGGAGACAAAAACACAATGACACAATATTTTGAGTGGTTTAATAAAAACACTCATAAACCCATATAAGTGTAAAAAGGTCTTCACTTTGGCTGTATAACACTGTTTTACCTATCGGTGCCTGTGTTCCAGTGGGAGAGAGGACAACGGAGCTGGTGCTGACCAGATTATTCTGAACACCATAAGCTGGAACTGAGACAGAAGAAACAACAGCATGTCATATCAACTGTCAGTGCAGAGCTACGGAGCTGAAACCCCCTGTGGGCTGTAACATGACGAGAGGCTCACCGGTGCTGCTCGCAGACAATCCAGCGTTCATCAAGGGAGGACTGAGTGTGAGGTTGTTCTGAACTCCAAAACCTGGCGGAACACAAAAGAGTCTTTTTGTCCATCTGTCACGAGACACTGAAAAAGCTATCAACAGCGACATCACAGAGGTGTCATGCAGCTGTAAAAATATTCCTATTTACCAAATTAGTTTAAAGAATATGTGGATACTGTATTTCTCATTATCATTGCCATTTATTCAAGTGAGAAGGCTTGATTGGGATTCATTTTAAAGCCAAAATAAACAACATCTTTGGATTTTGCTAAGATGTAAAAGTTACAGACGACAGTAATAAGATAATTGACCAAAAACTCATACTTTACTGCATGTTTGACTGACCTGACTGGTAAAGTGTGGAGGATGTGGACAGGTTGTTGGGGTTGGAACTGTAACCGTAGCTACTGCTTCCACCTCCAGACCAAACGCTGCCATATTGGTCTGAAAGGAATAAAAGACAGATGGTAGATAGACAGAAAAAAAACAAGCATGGGTGAATTGCACAAAGAAAAATACTGTCCTTCAACTGAAAATGGAATAAGGAGCCAGAATGAAACAGTTAGACCTGCATGTTCTGACCAGTGTGAAGGGAGATCTTAAATGGTTTCTTCTGCTAAAGCAGTAAAATCAGAGTCACATCGGGATCACATGATCCAAAAAGAAGTAAAACTCCAATTTGCAATAATGTTCTTAACAGATCTTTCTCATTAGTACCATCTCATTTCTGTACGACCACTAATGAACAGCTTCTCAGAAGTAAAGCCCATGGACCAGAGGGACAGAACCTGTCATTTCCCCTTTTTCTGGCCTGATTTTTCTATTTAGACTGTCACAACCTCTCAGGTCACATCTGAATTTAAACAGCATCTTTTAGCTGATTGGCTGAACCTGCAGCAGAGCTCTCAGACATGCTTCTGGCTTCCACGCTGGCCTTCTTGGGGATGGGCAGTGTGTTGTTGGGGGACTGAGCGGGGCTGGTGCTGGTGGAGGCTCCTCTCAGCAGACGCTTCACATCATCAAGCTCCGTCCCTGCACAGCAGAGAAGACAGTGACAAGTCTGTTCCACACCTCATTTTCAGACTGGCTGTAAATCATGATCACAGGTTCTGTGTACACTTTAGATAGTATACACCAAAGAGATAGCTAACTGTGGCTAACTGTCTATGTATGAATGTCTATTCAAAGCCTCTTTTTTTACGATTTGAAACTTATTTGTGGTTTAAATTATTTGCCACGGCTTCATGGTTTGGCTCCACAGATCGGTCATACTCACAGCTTTGTGTGGGAGAAGCACTCTGAAGTCTGGCTCTGATCTCACTCTCTATAAAAACAACAACATGCTTAATAAATTAGATCATCCACAACCTCCACAGTAGAGATAAAACATGTAATTAGGGGTAATTGATATGTTTTCTTCATGCACTATTCCTAAGAGTGCACCTCTGCTCTGAGATCTCCCTCTGGTGGAAAAACTTGAGATTGCACCCGATGTGCCTGCAAGAAAACACAACTTCACAAATCCGCTCATGATTCAAAATAATCAATCAACATCATGCACTGAGCCTCAGGTAACACTCACCATATTCCTTCCTGTTGTACTCTGGAGAGGAGTTTGGACTCGAACTCTCTGGAGCACAACACAAAAAGATCAGATTTGGTTTCAGTTTATTGTTTGTTCTGCACATCTTGTAACATCAGATGAACAACAGTGTTGAGACAGTTCAGACCAGCTACTAACCATCAAAGACATCTGAGAGAGCTGCTGCCATGGTGGTCACACTCTTCCTCTCTCTGGAAGGAGGTGAACGGGTGATGGCAGAGGATGATCCTCTCTTCGCTTCCCCAGATCCACCTGAACTGTAGCCGGTCCTGGTCACGGTAGAAACTGTCACAGCACCCAGACCCCCCTCCCTTTTCCCCTCTATGTCCCCGCACACGAACCCAGAGGACATGCTGGAGGACGCCCCTGCAGCAGCAGCAGCAGCAGCAGCAGACCTACACCCTGCCTCTGCCCCGAAAGCCTCTGAACCTCCTTCACCTGAGAACGCAGCAGAGGATGTGCCTACACCGGTGACACTGACGCCTCTGGAGCCTTTGTTTGCCCTGGCTCCGGCCGTGCTGGGGGCATGGGAACTGCTGCTAGATGTGATCACAACTGAGCTGCTTGTGCCACCAGACGCAGCACTTCCACCCGGCCCACCTGCACTCAGAGAAATATCACCTAAAGGAAAAAAAAAAAAAAAGGTGAAGTGAAAACTATCCTTGATCCATCTTATCCCTGAAAACAAGATCCTGTCAAGGCCCCTCTCAAGTACTCACATAACACCACCTGCTGGGCCGAGGGATGGCTCATGTCTAATTTCCTTAAATGCTGTTCCAACTACAAGATAGTGCTGTCAAAGTTAATTTTTACCCCACACGCAATTCAACTTTTTTGTTATTGAAAAACATTCCAGGGTAAGCCTCTGCTTGTACGACACTGTGCTTGAACACGCTCGATTACGCTTTACCATAAAATCCCTCCTCTCTTAGATGACACCGAGTTATGATTTGCAAACATATGATCGCTGTCAGCCCCTGAGCTGCCCTGAGTAATAACCCCCCTGTCAAAGAGAAGTGGTAAGCTGCTCAGAGCCAGTTTGGACTGTAGCTCCTTCTAGTGGCAAATTTTGATCATAGCTTCAATTATAATTCTTTGTCTACTGGTACATCAGAAGGGTGGCACAGTGGTGTGGTGGTTAGCACTTTCACCATCTGGGGGTGATTACCATTTCTAGGTTCTCAGACCTGTACACTGTTCATACAGACACTGTCTGTATAAACAGTCTGTCTGTCTGTCTGTCTGTCTGTCTGTAGTCGAAAAACATGATTGATCACTAGGTTGATTGACATCTCTAAACTGTTGATGTGATGAATGTGAGTGTGAGTGAGTTGATTGTCTCTATATCAGCACTGACTGGTGACCGATCCAGGGTGCACCCACCCTCACCTTATTACACCCCTGAGCAGAAAAGCAGTATAAACAATGGCACATTAAAGCCACCTTCGCCCCCCCCCCATAAACAGAATAATCTGGAACATATAATCATGAATCAAAAGGGGTTCATTTAAACACAGAGAACAACATTTGAACAAAACTATAGAGCTGGGTGATAATTTTCTTATTACTCACTTTAACATCAAAAACAGTTATTTTACCTTAAAAAAAACTTTAATAACTTTAAAATGTTCAATTCAAAGTTTGTGTAATCCTGCAACATAAATGGTCCCTGACTATGGAGTAGTATGGATAATTGTCAGTTTTATGTGATGGTGATGAATCCACCACTTTATGACATCAGTCAAGTGTTCACCGTGTTGTTTCAATGTGTTTGCAAGAACTACTTTCTAGCAGAGACATAGCTCTTCTTTACTCCAATCACTGCAGTTGTACTGTGATAAACCTGTGCATTTAAGTTGATGATGATGTTGAAAATATAAAAAAACATCATATGCATCTAATAAGAGTCACAATTACAGACTAACACCTTAGACATTTTACCTTTGCCATATCCTCCACCTCCTCCACCACTAGCAAGCCAGGTTTTATCCATCCAGTGTTATCTGTTGCAAAAAAAACAGAGCAAACACATGCAACACTGTGTAAGTTAAACACTGTTATGCTGTGAAGAAGAAGATCTCCATTACAATGAACAACAATGTTATCGTATCCCAAAGCAGTATATATAGCTACATAGTTCTTTAGAAGTCATATTTTCTCGCGGCCGTATTCTCTCTCTTTTGTGACTGTGTCTCTTGTGGAAATGTGATATGCATCTGATTTGAAAGCGTTACCTAAAGGTGTACAGTAAGGGCGAACAGGAGCTCATTGTTCACTTGATTAATGTGGGCTTTCCTTTTAACAAAAAAGAGCAACAATGTAGATCTTGGCTGAAAAACATCTGAAGTCATAGCCTCAGGAAACGACATCAAATCTGTGCCGAACTGTCATGAAGAGGAGAACTGATAAATGCCCCTGAAGGCAGTGGCAGGTTTAGACTCCGTCTGAAAACAGTTTTGTTTGATAATGATTGGACAACGTAAAAAAAAAAAAGATGAAAAGGGATTATCTGGGACAGTGCCTTACGTTTTAGCCACTACCTGCTCTATATGGGATTTACACAATTGCAGCTCTTTGAAAGTTCCTTTATTGTGTGTGGTGGGTGGAGGTAGGAGTGTGCACATTCATTTGCTACTGCATCATTCATTATTTTCAGTATTTCATTTTCTGCAGTGGTGTCAAGTTTCTATAGCTTCTAAAAAAAGAAAAAGAAAAAAAGAAAATCACATCTTTGTTCATTAGGTGAAACAGAAGAGGATTCAGACAGTGGGCACTGATAGTTGTTTTCATTCAGAATAAAATCTCTTACTTTCCATGACAAACAATTTGTCTGTGGGAATAAC
>OMNW01032287.1:0-11812 GCA_900303245.1 Selene dorsalis
TAAAGTTACATCTTACATGCCCGATGTTGAGAAGCTGACCAGTGATGTCCGAAAACAGAAGTCACATTAAACGGGTAAGAACACAATCCTGACATAGGCATATATTCAGTGACAAAGTAGCTGTTTTTATAAAGTGATTTCTGATTTTTGTCAGTATATATTTGGAATGACACTTAGGGATATTATTGTGTTTTGTTGCTCAGGTCTGAGGATAGCTGCGTTGGTTGCGTGTCAAAAGAGAAGAGGATGCTGCTGCGTTTTACCCTTGCACTGACTTGCTTGGCATTTGCACAGAAATCAAACTTAAACTGTATTAATTTGATTTTATATACTTTACCTTTTCAAAAGGCTGCTGTTTTATTTTTATAAACGCAGGCTGCGTTTTATTGCACTCTGTTTAGTGCCCAGATGGGGCACGTTATGCACGTTCCATTTTGTTGTTGTTTTTTAGAATCCTCAAAATAAAAATGACATCAAAAATCGGATTTCTTTATTGCATTTCTTTAATTTTATCAAATCAATGAAACATAATTCATTAATATTGTAATGAAGTTAAACTTGAGGCGGCATCTTACAACAGAGCAGTCACGTGGTGCGTCGTCCTCTACAGAATACACTGCAGGGAAAATAAACATTTAATCATGAATGCTCATTATGTATTTGTAGCCAACTTAGTCATTTTGATAGTAGGCTAATATAGCTAATATAGATACATACAGCATGTGTTGCCTTCATTATCAGGTTATATAAGGCTTTTAATTTTTTGCGGCTCCAGACATATTTGTTTTTTGTTTTTTTGGTCCAAAATGGCTCTTTCAACATTTTGGGTTGCCGACCCCTGAGAGATTAATTCTAACATAGTCTGAAGACCAATAGAATTTACGTATCAGCACATTTGCTTGTGTATATAACATATGCCATTGCCTGTACATGTCATCATCATCAGACTAATCATCAGTGATGATGTTTCCCAAGTACTTGACATTATTACAAAAGGATAACTTTACCCTGACAAATAAATAATGGGAAGATCAGTTCCTTAACATCTTTAGGTCTACAAACCTTAACAGAGCTCTTTCTGGTGTTATAATTCACATTCACAATTTGTCACCACAGTCGGAACATATGTTGAGCAGCTCTGGAAACCCAGCACTAGAAGGAGAAATGATGATGCCAAATCATCGACATACATAAGATGGTTAACAATAGTATTTCCTACCACACCTCCTGCCTTACATCCTCTCAGCTGGTCTGATAGGTCGTCCATACAAACATTAAATAGGAAAGGTGACAATAGCCCACCCTGACGGACTCCATTTCTCACCCCAAATGGAGCAGAGACAACATTTCCCCATTTAATTTGCATGCGCTGATTAGCATACCAATAGACCAGAACACAGACAGCACACTGGCTAAAGCAATTGGTCGATAGTTGATCAAGCTGCCCACCTTGCCTGCTTTATCCTTACTGACAGGCACCAGAGTGACAGACAACATTGAGCCTGGTGACACTCCATGAGTCAAAAACGCTGTAAAACAGATGGCAAGAAGAATTGCTGCTCTTGGGCAAGTATATTTAAGATGTTCAGCTGAAATTCTATTAGAGCCACTTGCCTTATTATCAGTTAACTGTGCAATAGCTTGTAATACTTCTTTGGTTGTGATTTGCACAGTATCGCAGCTGAAAATTTTGCCAGTGATGTAGAGGTCACTCTTGACACAATTAGAAAGCTCTGAGTAGTGCTGCCTCCACAGTTTGGCTGTATTGTCACCCCCTCTATGGTACAAGGTAATGATGCAATGTCCTTGTTTAGAGCTTTCACCTCTTTCCAAAAACAAGTTACATCATTTCCAAGGAGCTTTACAGCCATGGAATCTGCTCTCATTTCTTGCCTGTGTTTGTTAATATAACAAACTGCATATTTATATCTAGCAGTAGTGAATTTCTTGAGATCAAGAACAGACCCTTGTCTTGGCCTGCCTGCCTGAACCCAAGCCCTAAATGCACTCTTAGCTTCAGCATGATAGTGAGACACATGTTTGTTCCACCTGGCTTAATATTGTGTCTTCTCTCAGAGTTGGTACAGTACGGTCTACTGGCCTCACATACAACTTCCACAATACAATCATACAAGGCACAGAGATCCTCACAATGAGATCTTGTTGAGGAAAATTATAAAATCATTGTGATGAAGGTTTGGAGAAGAGGAAGAGTAGACACGGGAGGGGTTTAGAGTGTGTTTGTTGGAAAGTACCTGAAGCTCCACAGCTAAACATCTAAAGGTCATGAGAATTGGCAAGAGTAGTGACCGATACCAAAAACAAAGATAAGAGGAGTGGTACAGGTAGATGCTAACGATGACTACAAGCAGGTGGTTTTTGTTTTGACCAATATATCAAAGGTTTTGACAGTTAATTTTAATTTTAAGTTTTTAAAAAATAACATGGGTTCCAGATAAGAAATAATGGTGTCACATGTAATGTGAGACTTAGTGTTGACCAGGCACATGTAAGGTCAACATGACACCATTAGAAACGTGAGGAGGCCTCACCTATTTGGGGAAGGGCCTTTACTGGTAAAAGATGACACCATTGTTTTTGGACAAATTATAGTAGAGATAATAGAAAAATGGGAGGTAATCTCCCTGAATTTGAATAAGAGGTAGTGCTAACTTTAAGGAATAAAAGTAGAGGTACAGAGACCAGCTCCTCAGTCTGATCCGGATCTGACTTGGGTTCATGACCATACGACAGTGGTGTGAACTCTACTGCGCCTAGCTCTGATGATACAGATCATTTTGGAAGAGTTATATTGAACAAATTGTAACCTGGTGAGCACTTATTGGAACTGTGATTTTGTCTCATCTAATATTGGAAAATAAATGGTCCTTGATCACAACTGGCCCATCTTTGGACCTTTATTTTTGCTCCAACAATCTTGGTTACATCAGTACACAGGACAGCATCTTGGGTAGACAGAGTTTACTCAAGAGGACACCAGAGCTTCCATAATATGAAAGCCTTTTCTCATTAGTAAGTTTAGACCAATCAATTTTGTTGTTAGAGAATTTTTTCACCTGCTGAGTTGACTCAGGGAGACTATTACAATCCAATGTCATGACAAAAGAAATATGATCAGAGTTGGATGGATGGTTGGATGCATCACATGACTGGATGTATGATGTAGGCCAGGGGTCACCAACCTTTTTAAAAATGGTAGCTACTTCACGAAGGGCTACTTGTTTGATCCAAAACATAGAGTTGCAACGTTGATCTAAAGTATAATAATAATAAATATTCATAGGCCTATATGTGAAGAGGCTGTCACATGTTACAAATGTTAATGATTCCTCACAATAAATATTAACAGTGATTGGTTTGAAATACATGTATATCAAAGAAAAATGCATTTGCACAAAATAATCCGAAATAATTTAATAATAAAACACTGTGCTAATGTTCAGACCAGTTCATTGAGAGACCAGCTGCACAGGTTACCAGCAACAGCAGGTCAGATGAGTCATTACTTTTGCTTTTTGTGCATTTGTGAATTAACTCACACGTTTGTAGAAGACAACGATTGTTCATTTGTAGAGCGAAAGATGTTGTACAGATAATAACAGCTGATCTCACCGCAGCCTCGTCACTTGCTAAACTCCTTAGTCCAATTGGACAAGTTGTCACATCAATGATATGTAATCATAATAATGTAATAATTTCAAATCAGCCCAGTGTGCAATATAGAGCTGCCACTAAAAGTAGACTATACAAGTGGGGACTTTTTTTTTGCATATTGCCTGTTCATTCATCATCCCGTTACACTCTGAATCAAACAGGTGGGGAATGAGAAATCCGCAGCAGTACCTGTAGTTCACTATGACTCATTGATCACCGTGTCTCTGGTGCGGGTATGAAGTGGACTAGCAATGATCTGGCTGAGGAAAAAAAACTGCAAGAGCATAGAACAGCAACGGGTAGAATGTGTCCTACAGACGATACTACGATCTCTGTGCTTTTGGAGGAGTTTCATGGTGACAAATGCCAGGTCCTCACAGAAAATGGGCAGAATGATGCTGCATTCATTACAACTCAGAAATATGGGACAAAGCCCGTACTGTGTTGATGCAAAATGGGACGCACTATTTAATTTTAAAATAAGGAATGATTCTGTATTTTTAGGGACAGGTGGCAACCCTACCCGTGACAGTTATATGATCTAACCCGCATAAATATTACCTGAGCAACACTGCCGTAGCCCGATTTGAAGCATTTGGATGAGCAATAAGACTAGCTCTGCCAACACCAATTTGCCCTGCTTTGCGTGGCTCATAGTAGCCTCTCACGACACAGCCTTCAAGCCAGAGCTCTGGGTTATATCTTTATAACCTCATTACACTCAGCAAGGACTTTAAACGAGCTGCTTGGTTAGTCACAGTATCAATACGCTCATGTTATGGGTCCCAGGGACAGGGACTGATATAGCAAATATGTTTCCTGTAAGGGGCAGGGACACGCGTGTCCTTCTCAAGGGCCGTGCCATCCTCTCCAGCTGGGCCATTACGCACAGCGCTGCTGCAGGCTGGTTCAGTGTTGCTCAGCATCAACAGCCCTCCATTATGATTCTGCTCCAGCCTACACTCCACGATAGCAACTTTGCTGCCTATGGTTGCCACCACCATGCATAGGTCCTCGCCAACATCTGCCTGACGTTTCACTGCATGCCTTAAGATGCAAACTTCACTGTGCAATCACTCCATCTTGCTCAGCAGGTTGGACACATCCAGGTTATTAAAAGACACAGGTGGCAACTCATCAAGGTAATAGGAGACAAATTGAGGATTTTTATCTCCACATTCTTTTAACACTTGGAGGCAACATTTGATATTATTCGCATCCTTTTGGTTGCCTTTGTGGGTCACACACCTTTGCTTAGTGTCAGGACAGAGTTCAAACAGCACCTTCTTAGAAGACTCGATCCACTCAGAGTTGAAGGTATTCAAGGCTAAAAGGACTATTTCATCCTGGGTCATTGTATTGAATTTGACTGCAAGAAAATTGAGAAACTCGTCCTCGACAATAACTTGATCATCAGTCTTGTAGATTGTCGGTTTTAGTCGAGGCCGCTGGCTCAAGCCATGAGCTGCTGATCCTCCAGTCCCCCAACAAACCCTGCATAGATAAACAGTACAGATGAGGGATGGATATTATAAACAAAGTATGGATGGCTGGTTGCTGCAGTTGCTCTTCCTCAGTTTGGAGAAAAAAATCACCACATCATCATTACCTTCCCTAGAATTTGTTTTACAGCTGTGGTAGGGTTAGGGCTAGGGTTAGCCACTTCCCCATGCACCTGCATTTTATTGCCAATGGCTTACTACTTACTGTTCTTTTCACTAAATCAGCCATGCTGCTCTAAGTAGTCAAGTGTGTACAGTGGTAAAGGAAATACTGGTCATGGAGGGAAGGGTGGGTATTGGTGGAATGTGAATTATAAATGTAATAAGGCCTTTTTTAATGTAATCATGTTTTTTGTTTTGTTATTTATGTATTCACTTCAATAAAGAAGACAATACACCTGTCATTTGTCAGAGTTTATCTGTCTGCTTAGCAAAGAGTTTATCTGTCTGTGAAGGACAATCAATAGGCTTGTAGAGTGATGTATATTGCAATAATTAGGCTGTGCAGTGGAAGTGGGTAACAGTGAATGTGAAGAATATGATTTATGTTATATTTCAGCCTAAACAGACCAGAGATATCAAGTGCCGGACGGAACCACTCAGCATAAAACATGCTGCTTGACAGGCTAACATAAAGCCTATCAAGAGAAGCAAAGGTGTATCATAAAATGGGCTGGACTTTTGCTGGTATACGTCCATTTATTGTTACATGTGTAGGTACATACATAAAAGACAGAGTTGGGCTGTGTCTCTGTGTTTCACACTGGCGGGGTTCTATGCCGGTTCCGGAACCCAATTTTGAACCGGCTGGCGCATTCAGACCAAAAAAAAAACAGGCTCAGAACCTGGAAAGTCGGTTCCCAAGAAAACCAAGAAATAGCTCGTTCTTTCCTTGGAACTGTGACATCATCAGTTGGCATGTTGTATTCTAGGCTGCAGATGAGCAGGAAGGAGAGGAAGGCAGCGACTGACAACCTGGAAAAATAATTGGCAGTGGTCTGCTGAGGAAACTAATTGTTTTTGCTTTGGGCTTAATGAAGTAAAGTAATTCTTATCTTTGAACTTGGGGATGAGATGGTCAAGCCTGGGTTCACTCTAACGCCAGACCAAACAATTAATAAACTTAAAAAACTGAAGGTTACTGAGACAGCAAAAATGCACTGTTGCGTTTACTTCCTCCTGAGTAATGAAGAGTAACCAACTTTGGTACCACTTAAAGTGGTGAGAACGCAGGCTGGTTCAACAGAAAGCACCAAGGTTCTGGAACCAGAGCCAGAACCAGACCTGTGTCTGTCTGAAAGCACCCTTAGTAACATGCATTCCCCGACTGTGCACATAACAGAATTGAGGTATGTTACACAAAGCAAGCACGGATACATCCGTGCCCCCAGGGGGAGCTGTTGGCTGCATAACATTACCCTAAAAAATTTATGAGGTAGCCTTTAGGACAGGATTCATGGGAAGTCTATTGCATGTGATGGGCTACTTCGCCCATATGTTCAAGGCTGCAAATTCGTCACCTTTCGGCAAAAAACCTTTAAATACAAAATAGGTCATTAGGGTGATTCAAACATCCTCTCTGGACATTATAGGGCTGTCAACTGGTTGACATACCTCTTTGGTGGAGGTATGTCAGGAGGTATGTTGGTGGGAAAGTTTACGCCAGGGTGCTAGATAGGAATCTCTGACCGAACTTTAGGTTGAGGATATATCAATTCTGTCCTGGGAATGGTGGACCACGGGCGTCATTTATAAAACTGTGTGTAGGATCCTTACTAAAAGTGTATGTGTGCCCAGGCGTCGTTAAGCTCAGTGGGTAGAGTAGGCGCCCCTTATGCACAGTCCTCACTTATGTATAGTCCTCACTGTAGCTGGCCCTGTATTGAATCCCAACTCAGGTGGCCCTTCGCTGCATGTCATTGTGGCGTTATGGCACTGTCATGTTAAGTGAGATGTTGCTGTTGTGAGATTGTTGTTTGTGAGAGTTCTTGACCAATGGGTGGCAGTGTGTTGCCACCGCCAGAGTGTGTCTGTGAGATTTGGCTTTGAGATCTTGCGAGAGGACGAGGGATTTTGAGATACCGCTGTTTTGAGCGCAGAGGAAGAGTGTTTATGTTCTCCTTGTTACGATGCGGTAAAACCAAACAGTTAAAAACAAATAAATGTGTAGCACCAGCCTGACGTTTCTTCATTCTGGACACCACTATATATTGGGGCGAGCCAGCCAGGAGGGTTTATCCAGTGCGTGATTCACCCTTCGGAGACGAACTTGGAGCAGAATCACGGTAATAATGAGGAAATGGAGCAGCTATAGGACAAGGTTAGCAGAACGCTGCTGGAGTTGGAAAAGTCGGAGCTCATCGTTGTGTGTGACCATCTAAAGTGCAGTAAGCCATTAGAGGGGTTTGAAAGTCAACCTCTAGTCAACCTCAGCTACTTCAGCGCCTACTTACCTTCGTGGGCTCCCTGAAACAGGCGAGTCCTTCCGAACCTGCAGTGAAAGAGACAAACGAGTTAGAGGACTGCAGCAGGAGCAGATTGGAGCAGCTAGAGGAGGAAATCACGACGCTGGAAGAGTGATTAAAGACAAGGACACAAACCGAGGATGCCATGACTGCCGCCACACTACCACCCCAACTTCCAGAGGTTACTTTGAGGCGGGAGTTTCAGATCTGTGGGCAGATTGGAGAAGCAGGTCAGAGAGACAAACTGTCCTACGCAAGTTTGATTAACCAAATAGATTCTGGACAGAATAAAGGACATTACCAAACTGAGATTATTTAAGCAGTCATTTGAGCAATAAACCCAGGCCTTAATCTGAGGGAGATGTTTGAAATAAAAGAGGACTGATACTCCCCACACTTAAGACCATCCTCAGAGGTCACTTTTAAAGTGGATTCTGCCTCAGACCTGCCGCATCGGTTGATGAACATTTCACAAGATCCAAAAGAGTCTGCCCAGAACTTCCTGTTTAGAGCAATTGAACTGAAATAGAAACTGTTATGGAAGTCAAGTGATGAAGATAAGGGAGAGCAGTTTAGTTCAGAGCTGATTCAGAGAAAGTTCTTCCGCTTAAGTGATGCTGTTAAGTTTCAACTCAAACCTTACCTTAGTGACCCTGCTGTGACAGATGAAGTGTTAATTGAGCGGGTCTGGATCATTCCATTACGATCACCATACGCATCACCAGTCGTCTGTGTGAGAAAGAAGGATGGGACTTTCAGGGTTTCTGGATGAGCAAAGCCTCCCCCTGACTGCATTCATCTCCCCGTGGGGCCTAAAACCATGCGTACACATGCTTGTAAGCAAACTTAAAAGCAAATACAAAACAACACTTTTGAATTAAATCATTCTAATAACATGGATCTAACGTATGATACGGGTTGAAATTAAATCCGCGAAGGGCGATGATAAAAACATAATCATTCTTCTCGACTTGCACTCCATTTCCACAATCTGTCTTCAGGTCACCACCACACCATCTGTGTTGCCAGTTCCCCTTTTCCTGCAGACTATGTGTATGTCACAACCGAACTAAGGACCAGAACCCAATTGCACAACTCAAAGACAAAAGTATCAAAATAAAGTTTTATTAACAAAATGAAAATCACTCTTTACAGAGGAAATACTGATAAGGAAAATCACTAGATAAGCTAGGACTAAGAAACAAACAAAATCACTAGACAAGCTAGGACTAAGAAACAAACAAAAAATCACTAGACAAGGCTAGGATGAAAACCAACAGAAAATCACAAGATAATGCTAGGATGAAAACAGAAAATCACAAGATAATGCTAGGAGGAAAACAACAGAAAATCACTAGATAATGCTAGGACAAAAACCAACAAAGTGACAAAACAACGAGACCTGACAAAGACGTGGAAGAAGCGCTGGTTCATGACACAAGGACAAGACGACCTGGCAAAAGACAAAGGGAGACGCACACTATAGATACACACACAAGGTAAGGCACAGGTGGAAACAATCAGGGCAGAGACAGGTAATCCTATAGGCGGGAAAACAGACAAAGGAAAGAAGTAAAACTTGTGGAAATGGACACAAACAGGAAGTGAGAACAAATAAAACAGGAAATCACAAGACAACACAGAACACCACTGAATAAATTAACTTAACGTTTCTTAGACATGACAGTGTATGCATGGGTCAGACTTTGCTTAGGGGTGTGTTCGTTCTCCTCTCAAGTTTGTATTTATAGATCACAACCTTTGCGCGGAAAGGGACATACGCACAATATGCACACTTTCCACACAAAGGCCCCATTTTGTGTGGAAAGTGTGCATATCGTGCGTATGCCATGTTTATAAATGAGGCCCCAGCTCTTTATCCTTTCAGGAGCGCTGATTCATGGAGAGGATCTCAAAGCGCGTCAAGGAGAGGAGTGTGTCTGTTCTGGGAGCCTCAGGATTGTGTCTTTGCGATTTGCAGATGAGCTCTTAGGCCTATCCATCAAAAAGAGGTGTGGTCCATGTAAACTAATTCACATGAACCTGTGTGTGTGAGAGAACAAACTGATATGTTTTCTCATCTCCATATCTGCAGGATACTGGACAGAGGGCAGGGTCTTAGATGGACAGATGGACAAGAAATGAAGTGAGGAAGGGCGAGGAAGAAGAGGAGGTTTGTGTGAGAGGATATTGAGTTGGGACTTCCCTGTTTCCTCCTGTCATGTCATTGCTGTTGTTGTGTTCCCAGCAGAGGAGTTTATCTGAAAGATCTGGTTCTAATTGAATTACTGTAGCCTGTCTCTGCGTAGCAGCTAAGCACTGCATGCTGCTTTTAGGACAATCAGATCTGCATCAAGGTCTCAGGGCATATTGACCATTGCAGTCCCCATGAAGTTAATATAGAGGTCGGATTTGTGTGTTTGGCATTTAATTCCTGTCCTTTTCATGTTGTTGCTAAGTTACTCTGTCACCACTTTACATCAATACTTTTACTGCCACAGGAGTACATGGACCCACCCACATAAATGCACGTATGCACGCACACAACCACTGTGTGCCAGCCATGTAATTTCCCACTTTCCCAGAGGAGAGTGTGTGTATCTATCATGTAATTCCAGAACATGCGCTTCAACAGGTAGCAGCAAAGTCTAGTAGCTCTGAGTTTTTACTCAAACATTGCTTTATTTTTGTCATGTTTTGTCGTATTTTGTCAACTACTGATGGATCCTTCTGTGAGGAGAGGAGATTCTTCAGGAGAGGAGCTTCCTGCATTGAAAATGGAGCAGATGTGGAGGATGCCACCCTGTTCCTGTTCCTGCTGAGATGAAGAGGTGTTTTCAAAGTTGCCGTGCTGTTGGTGCAAAGATGAAGGCTTGGAAGTGGAGATGTACTATCGGTCCTTTCTGCCGTCAGTCATCATGAGAAATATCAACTCTGCCCAACAAGAGTGATGAAGAGCTGGAGATGTTGGTGAAGACACAGAAAGTAGACATTTTTTCAAATCATAACAATACTTGTGTACATCCCACCCAATTGCTACTGCTGAAGATCCATCTGAAGTTCTCCATGAAGTCATTGCTAGGATACAGACTAAACATCCTGAGGCACTTTAAATGATATCAAGAGACTTCAATCATGTTTCCCTGACGGATTTACTGAGGGATGTGGTAGAGAGATGAACACTGATGGTGGTGGAGGCCATTCTGGACGGCTCTGATCATCCACTTCACCACCGCTGCATTCCTCGTCCATCAAGGTGTCATGGACGGCTCCTCTCTCTTTGAAATATAGAAGATCCTTTGTACCTTAAGCCATCAGGCTTTTTTGATTCTTCTGCAAATGGTGATGAGCTGACAGACAAATGAATTTCCCTTTGGGGATTAATAAAGTAATTTTGTATTTGTATTGTATTGTATTGTATTTGTATCTGTGACATGGTTGCATATTAGTGCAACCATGCAGAGTTTTTTTGTTTTTTTTTCTAAGGGCCTGTTCATTCAGTTTGGGTGACTTAGTGAAGTGGTTAATGTTTTCCCATTACACGTAGCCGAAATACACATTTTGTTCAGACTGTTTCACACCAACCCAGTCGGTGGCGGTAATGCCCCTATTTCTGTTGGTAGCTAGACTAATCTACTATTACACTGAAACGAAGAAGAAAGTTCAATGAGAAAATGGGTAGAAAGGAAGACAAGGACAGAAAACGAAAGAAATCTGCGGCAACATTGTCCCAAAACATTGGTGACTCCTAACCAAACACAGAAAATACCATTGTCAATTTTGTAGGAAACATAGCGAACGTAAAAGTATCTAATGTCGGGATTGTTAAAATAGGCTACTATTGCTTGGCGACTGAAGGGAGGGGGGTCGATTTAAGGCTTAGCGTTGTTTTATTTACTTGTGGCTAGACCCCGCCTATAGCAGCTAAACCCACTAGTGCACTACAACGCCGTGAATGTCGCTCTTTGATGTGAACGACAGGAGCCTGAGCACTTTTGTCCTTAAGTGCTTCAATGTCAGATCAATCAATCAATGTCTCCCCCCTCCATCTCGTTATGCTTGTGCTCTTCTGCAAGTGCAGCCACTGACAGTTCCCCCCGTCTGTTTTAGACTTGAACTAGGTCTCTTTGGTCTACTGTCTTGACGCACAGAAATGCGAGAATAACATTC
>OMNW01032303.1:2252-15820 GCA_900303245.1 Selene dorsalis
GTGGGAGTGATGGGGTTTAAATATCAGGAGCCTTGATATTAAAAAGTCAAAGGAACATAAATCAACCCTGGATCCAAAAGAAATCACACGTAAACCACCAGCCTTTCAGTAAGACTAATGAATTACCTGTTGTATTAACATCAGAGTTGTTTATGTACGTGGACAACACCAAGGTTTTCTCCTGCGCTGCAGCTTCAGTGTTTTCTCTCACAACAGAGAACAAAACAGCCAAAAGAGCAGCTGAAACTTAAATGAACACACCAGTGAAAACTTAATGTGATAATATGACACTTTACTTAACAGAGTTGCACAGCACTTCATAAAAAGATAAAAAACAACAATAAAACGTTAAAAACGATCTCAACAGTGTCAATCTAAATTAAAATTCAAACAGATATAAAAAGCTATCATTCCTCCACCTTCTTCTTCGTTGGTTTATTTATGCGTGCGAAACTTGCGAAACTTGCGAAACTCGCTCTCTGGTTGGATGGATTTTCCATTCGGGCTGCCAAACATGGCGAGATGTAGATATAAAAGAATAATTATAAAGCTACGACAACCAAACGTTTTTTATTTTATAACGATTATACACTTATACAAATATATTCATAGGTAGTATATTCAGATTTTGCCAGTAAACCTTGTTAAACACTGGCAAGGTTTACTGGCAACATTAGAGTGGAAATCTGCAGGTGCACTGGACCTTTAAGATGAGATTTAAAAGCAGTAGCAGATTCATCAGACCTTATCTCAGCAGGTGAACTGGGCCAGACTTTTATTTTATTTTTATTTATCCATTTATTCTATTTTAGTATTTCATTCATAACATATGTATGTACATAGTTTATATGGATGTATATGTTTTTCTTATCTCTGTGTTATACTGCTCTTATATGCCCTTAGATCATATGTATGACTGCGCTACTGGATACTTGAATTTCCCTTGGGATCAATAAAGTATCACTAAGTCTAAATCTAAGTCTAGTCCTAAAATACACTGGGAACAAGCAGAATAGATAAACTGAAGGTTGCTATCTAATATCTAAGAAGTTAAACCATGTGTTTTTTTTACATTTAATTAAACCAACATGTTTCCCAGTGAACGTCCACCATCATCCTCGCATGAAGGAAATCATTATGATTCACAATTCACAAAAAAAAAACATATTTCTTGGAATATAAACATCATTTCTATAAGTCAGGGCGACACAGAGATGAGAATAGTCATGTAGCACATGTTAATGCAATATTCTCTGTGTATTTGAATGTGTTTAATGAAAACTACAACGCCTGGCTCCATAAGGAAATTACTTATGATAAAAGAGAAAGGTATCTTTGTGATATATCTTCACTGTAATGAATGGGCTTATGGTGAAGTGTCGCGGACGCTATAAATGAATATCACACCCGGCGAGTACTGAGAAATGAACTAACACATGGTTGTGTTCTCCTCTGAAGGTTTGGTGACTATAAGAAAGAAACACAGCACAACATCAGCTGAGGGGAAGCCAACTAACTACAGTTCCTGCAAGAATGCCAACCAGTCACCGAGCTTTTTATAGCCGAGCGTCGTCTCACGCTTTGTAGGAACCAGATGCAACATTCAGCAGTTTAAATCAATCAACTTTCAGATAGTGGCTCCATTTTAGATGAAGTCAGCAACTGTGGTGCAACGTTACCGACTGAAACATCGCAGCATTTCATCCTTGAGAGCTCCGGTGTTTCTGTCCACCCATCCATTCTCTACACTTATCCTGTGTTTAAACCTTAAATTAAACATTAGAGTGGAAATCTGCAGTCGACCACCGTCGCCTTTTATTCTGCAAAGAGATCCAGGTTCACAGCTCTCAACTGATGTTTCATAATTGGTTAATAACACACGACCATGAGGCTGTACACAGATAATAAAAAAAAACAAAAAAAACACATTAAATGTTGTGTATTACTGCAGTTGTCTCTGTTTATAATCAGCCTCCACCTCTGGGTGCCCACAGAGGGAGGGATGCCTTACAAATACATTAGGAAATGCAAACATCTGTTTACCACTACATATATTTTTATCTGTTTATCTTAGCATTTAAAAAAAACACTGTACAAAGTGTTGGTATTTCACATAATAACTCAGGTACCCAGTAGTGTGCGTTTTGCATTTCAGTGGCGTTACCCAGAGGCACGAAAGCCCAGAGCTACACACCCGCTGTCAAAACAATACCTTCCACTAGACAATGCTCTCAGGCTGCATGGATCCAGATAGCAACACTGCCATCTGCTGCCTCCACACAAGTGCATGATGGGATGCCCGTCAGACCTGCTTCACATATACACCGACTGTCATCCTAAATATAAGCAGGGAGGAATTATTTCATTAAGCAGTTATGTTGAGGTGTCTAATGAATGCTAATTAGTCCCGTTGATTAAGGTGCCTCCCCCTGTTCGTTTCCCCTCTTGCTCTGGTTTTCTTTCCCAGGCTCTGGGACTCCCATGATGCCGAGCAGCATCCACAGCTCACTGCAGCTGAGAAATGAACCCCGGCAACCGGTAATCTTCCCTCTGCTTCATCACAGAGTCACTGCGAGGCGTCCCAAGGCGTTGGGATGGAACAAAATTTGCTTTCTGGTGCAACATGTTCAATATCAGTCTGCTGTAAAGCGTTAAATTAGTTTTAATCCAGGAGGCTTGTGAGTTTTAGATGAAAGTTTAAAGTCGGCTTTTAGTGTAGTGCTCTGCAGGGATGTCAATTCCCAAATCCCTAACACATGACAAAGCTCCTGCAGCCATCATCTGCCTCTAAAGCCCAGAGACCCATTCATTTCCATGGTACACACTCGGGCCACTGATTAATGACAGGATTTTTTTAATCTGCTAAATTCAACTCTTTTATACTCATTCACACTGAACTGTATATTGCTGAGACTCTCAGGGCCAAGGCAAGGCGGCATGGGATTAGATCAAGTATATATAATACATGTGGAAATGTGAGGTAATAACAAAATGGAAACTGACATGATGGTACTATCTGGTCAAAAATGAATAGGCTTACATGTACGGAGTGAGATAATAATTCAGATATGGATTATAGATTTAACCAGGGAACTACTATGGGGGCAGAGTGTTATAAATCTCAATACATTGATTTTAATAGAGTTTAACGAGCGCTTAACTCAGCTCAGCAAATAAAATGTGAGTCCAGCTCAGTCTTATTGTTGCTCTTATTGTGAAAGGCATCCTGTGTCAGTACCGCTCATAAAGCGGTTTTTCCACCTTTATTCCTCACAAGTGTCGGAGTGAAAAGCCGTAAACAAGAAAGAAAACAATGTGACTTCTACAGCTCCATAAAACATTTTGTTTTAACTTTATTTTCCCTGCAGTTTAATCCCCTTAAAATCAAAAACAGAACCAGAAAAGTCAGTTTTTGTTTTACAGCATGAAAAAAAATCAACAAGTAAGCTAGGTCACGTCCCAGAGAGGCCGTGGTTCTCAACAGTTATTTGGATATTTCAGAAGAAATAAACTTTATAGAGACAATTAACTAAAAAAAAAATAAATATTGTATACTGTTATGCATGTTATAAATGCCTTTGTTTATTAGCTAGATATTATTAGCAAGCTAGTTACCCCAGTAACTGTAGCTAGGTCATTTGGTCGTTAATTTGACGAGAAGTCGTTCAAATAAACCAATGGTTCAAACTTGATCATTAAAATTTATTGATTTTAAAATGTAACTGTATTTAAGTTGTAACTGTAACTAAATACTGTAGTTCATATGTTTCACGTAGGCTAATCGTGCTAGACAGCGAGCTACAGCAGCTAGCCAGCAAAGTTTTTATTTAGATTTTCTTGTGTAATGTGAAAATAGTTTGATTTTCTACCACAGATAAAACAGTTTTGACTGAGGTGTGTGTGGGTTTTTGCGTAATGTACTCGTACAACTGAGCTCTGTGTTCACAATAGAGGAGAAAAGTGCGGACTGTGTTTTAGTGTAAGTGTGAAAAAGACGCACTCTCGTAAATTTACTGTTTAAAAGAGAAGTTCTGTTTTCTGCAACCTGGACCTTATTTCTAGCATAAAATACGTTCATTTACTCACCCAAACAACCTATGACCTATGACTTCGGCAGTGGCACGGAAGTGACATCATCAAGGTCGTAGGTCAGTGAAAAGCCGTGTAAAAAACCCCGGATGACAACAACACAACTCCGAGCCGCTCCGAGCTCACGGGGGAATAGTGCTGGTGATTCATAACAACATATTGGTGAAATGAAGGAGTTTCACAGCAGATAATGTCTTATTTAGACGCTGCATCGTTGCCCCAACAACTCCCGTTATATGGATATACGTAGATCACGAGTGGATCTAAATATCTTCCGAAGGACTCCAAGTTACACCAAAGTTGTTCGGGTGAGTAAATGAACGTATTTTATGTTAGAAATAAGGTCCAGGTTGAAAAAAACAGAACTTATCCTTTAATTCACATGCAGCTCTGCAGGTTCCTCCAGTCCTTCCTGCGACACGTCTGCAGAGTTACAAATCTATTCTGTGGAAAAAAAAAAAAAAAGTTCCCACCTTCTCCCCTCCTGAGCCTCAGCGGCACTGATAAGACCTCGGTGTTACATCAGACCAGACAGGATACTGTGCCGGCTCGTCCTTCTCCACACTTCATGTTTTCCATCTTCCATTAGCTGAATGTGACTGCACCGGGCTGCTGTGCTGTCAATTATTCACACTCCCTTTGTCTGAGTGGATCTGACTGTGTGGCTGCAGGAGTGCAGGTGGACAGCCTCCTCTCAGCTCCTGACAGCCAGCCGTCCGTCCGTCCGGCCTCCACTTTCTGCTGACGGTCCAGGGCTGAGGGGCTGATTTCTTACTTTGTTCCACTCTGTTTTTTTGGCCACACCTGCTTTATGTCAGTTTGCTTTCAATATAGATCTGCAGATACATATGGCTTCCTAAAATGAAGTGTTACTGAGTGTGTTATCTGAGAGTATAATACAAAAAAAAGCACCTTTTCTTGTTGTTTTCCCCCTCTGCCTCTGCCTCTGGGTTACGTCACTCTCATTTCTCGCCTCTTCAGTTCTGAGGGTGGTTGGAGCTTGTTATACGGCACGTAACTGTCTCCCCACACCTGAAATACAGCAGCTCCTCAGACTGAATTTTCTTCTTTCGTCTGCTCTCAGCAGCTTCCCCATCCAACACTGGGTATTTGGATCTGTCAAGGTGCTCTCTGACAGAACACCCCTCGGGCTTGTTTGGGGCACTTAGGGTCTGAAGTGTTGGAGAGGGAATAACATCTTTTCTGCGGTCAGACGAACTTTCATCAACTTCCAAAGTTTACAGAGGCTGAAACCAGCAGCTCCGTGTCCTGGAGGGAGACACTCTTTCTTCAGAGCCTGTCCAGGCTCATCGTAAAATAAACCACACCACAACACAACACGCTACGCCCCCGCCTCACCGTGTCTGGGTAAAACAAAACTTTTGAGAACCTCTCATAAAGCTGGAGTCCATTTTGAACATGGCCCAGCATCAGAAGGGCAGAGATGTGAGCTGCCTGTTGTGAAGCCGTACGGTGATAATTAGAAAGCAGTCATTTATATGACAGGATAATGAGGGGATCAAAGTTAATCACCTCTTCTTTTCAGAGTCTGTGATTGCTCTTGAATATTTTTAGTCCTTCATTATAAAGAGCAGATCTCTTCTTTTCTTTATGGTTTTTTTTTCCCACCTTAATTAATGTAATTTCCCATTATCTACAGGAGGAAGAGTTCTGCTCAATCATTATCGTAATCAACACAGAAAATCAGAGGAAAAAAAAAAAGTCTGCATGGAGACACTGAGACCTCATGGAGATGATGATGATGATGATGATGATGGTCCATGACCCAGAACTACGGTGGCCCTGAGAGTCCACAGCACTGCAACTGAAGAAAACGCACACAAATACACAAATATTTGTCAGTTTGATGCAAAGTGTTTCCAGGGACACAGAAAAGTGACGGACCCAGCTCAGGTGCTGTCCACAGCTGGATACCTGTCGGTCAGCGTTAGTAATATGTACTGTTAACTGTTAGCTTAGCATTAACCTTTAAGCCTGGTCTGTCACTTTTTCATGTCCACTTGTGTTGTGTTGTGAGTCTTTACAGCCTTTGTGTTATCAAATTGATTGATTGAAGTTGTTTTCTGAAGTTGTAGCACTACCAAGTGTTGAACCCTCAGGGCCACCGTACAGAACACAGACAGAGAGAGAGACTGGGATCAATCAGAGCCTCAGGGTACTTGTTACACTTACAAGGAGTTTGACTTGGTTAATCATGTAATAACACGATAAATAAGGATCGTTCAATACATGCCAGAAAAATGTTTATACAACAAAGTATAAATATATAAATGTATTTATAACCTTTATATGATGATATTATTTCTGGATGTTTTGTTGACATTCTTACCATAAAAACTACAGACTGTCCGTTTCTTTGTGTGGGAGCAAACTTACAAAATCATCAGTGGATCAAAGGACTTGTACTGTCTCAGAAAATAAAAGAAATATCTCAGAGTGTATTGACTACTTTGAGCTTTATACATAATGTACTTAATGTCTTTTTGGGGTTTTTGAGAACTTATTTAAGTAAACATATTTAGCTTTATAATAACACAAACAATTTTTTTCAATCATTGTTTTCAATCTCTGGATTTTATGTGTTCAGTGACATTGTTGTTAAACTGTATAAAAAGTTCTGTTTAGATATAACATGGTAACTTGTCATTAGTTATTATTAGTAGTTTTACTGTTGTTTGTTCTTTGTGATAGTGACAGATGACCTGTGACATCTTACAACAACAGCAACAAAACACCAAACAACATTTTGTAGATTCAAAATTTATTCTTTTTTTTTTTTAATACATACATATTATTATTCAGGATGTACAACAGAAGACGAGCAGGTCGATATCGGACCAGGATTGGTCCAGAGCTCACGCAGGAAGCTGATCAGTCTGCGACCAGGGTCGGATTTGTTGACGAGTTGGTGAACTCTTTCATTTCAGCCAGATGTATTTGTCTCCAACATCTGCGTTATAGCCGGGGGCGTACCTCTTCCCCGGGAGCTGCGAGGATTTAAAAAAAAAAGAAGAAGAAGAAGGTAATTACAGACTGAACATGAAACATCGGATTTGTCTCGTATGATTCAAGCGGGATATCTTCCCACTCTCTCACTGTCGGACTGTATTTCTTAATGTTAGGAGATTTGTAATGCTGCGTCCTTCCGCTATTCTGAAATGTCCTGCAGGAGATGATGTCACTATGAGTCACACGTTCTCAGTCTCTCCACCGAGACTCGGGCTCATGACAAAACGTTGGGTCACAGCCCTCTGTAGCATTATGCAGCAAAAAAAAAAAAAGGAAAAGTCTCAGTTGCAGTCAAACAGAAAAGGTCAGACCCAAATGTTTCCCCCTGCAAGACTGATGATACCAACGCCCTGCAGAACGCACCACATCTTGACATTTGCCTTCTCATAGCTACTACCAGTCGCTCAATATTTCAGAGGGGAAAGAAAATGAATTCAATCACGCTGACAGCACCGCGCCGGCTTCACAGCCGAGACGGAGGCGAGGAGAAAGAAAATGTTCGGCGTAAAGAGGACGGGCGCCGGCGCTTCCTCAATAACACGATTTTGTAGGTTTTTAATAAAGCTCCTCAACATCAGATAACCAGGTAACTTATTGCTTAAACCGTTCATGGAGAGCAGTTTGAAAAGAGCTGCAGGGTCAGAGACGTCAGCTCATCTCCATGGAAACACAACTCCTTTTTCACAATATGGCTTCTCTGTACGTGAGGAGCTTCTCTGCCCAGTTGTAAAAGAGTGGTTATCTGAGGGACCGTGGTACTTCGGTGACCTCCTCCACAGCTGCTGCTCAGTCATGTATTTCTGATTTATTTTCAGCTCCACTCCGAGTTAAAAAAAAAAACAAAACAAAAAACTTTTGAGACTGTTTTGAGTGTGAAAATCCCAGGAGATCAGCAGCATCAGAGAAACTCAAACCTCCACCAGTCGTGTCACAGTCACTGTCACTGTGACATGTGAACATATACGAGGTAATATAAGGTGATCCCCTGCGACTGCTGCTGATTTTTATATTATTATCCTTTTATCCAAACATGATAAAGCCACGTGCTTCATGCACCCTCCTATGTCTCTAGAGGGAGACGGGGCAAATAACTTACTATGGACTAAAGAAGTTCTGAAATCCTGTAATTATTGGATGTAATGGAAATGTGCCTTTCCAAATAAAAAGGAAAGAAAAGCAGCCACTGTAAAGGATGAAGAGATGAGGATGAGCGTTTTCTCTCCACATACTGATTTATAGGCGTAATATTTTTCATCATAGTCGTGGGCCCCGATGGTGATCTCTGGCAGGAATCTGGGTATGTGGGTCAGCGTTGCCACCTGTTGTTTGTCTTCCACGCTGGAAAGCAGACAGAAGAAAAAAAAAGGGTGGGAGGTGAGTAAGTCCAGTTGACAGCAAAGCGTTTTAAAACCTGCTTGGCACAGAGAGAGAGAGGAGGCATCGAGCAATTAGAGTAAATTTGCATTTTGAGTTGTCGTTGTGAATTCCCTTCAGGTTCTTTACCATTAAATCCTAATGAAAATCTCAATTCTGAGACTTCACCTGTAGGAAATCTTCCTGTGCGCCGTCGTTATCATTATTAATATTACTATTAATTGTATTTCAAACATGACAATGTGTTGAACTCACAGCATCCTCATCTGGTGGTAGGTGACGTCGTCCTGCTCCAACCACGGCCCCTTCTCAAACTTCAGATACTCGATGTCCTCGGCCACCTGTGCACGACACAGCTCATTAACTCATAGAATAGTTCATAATTAATAGTCAAAACAACTTAAAAAAAAAAGGATTGCTCCAAAATTAGTTCAAGTCCAACTAAACATTTGTGCCAAATTTGAGGAGATTCCCTTAGAGAGATGTGGAGAGACTGGATTCATAAAACCAAAGTCATGTTTTGTGAGGCCACTGTGACCTTTGTCCTTTGAAAACCAAAATCAAAATCAATTCATCCTTGAGCCCAGGTGGTCATCTGTGCTAAATTTGAAGTTATTTCCATGAGGAGTTTTGGAGATACTGTGTCCACATGGTCAAAATGACTCAATACGCATCATAACGTGTAACATGCATTTTCTCTCCCTGTTGTGTCTTTTACCCTGGTTTGTGTGTTGTTGTTGTCTCTTAATATCTGTTATAAATAGCACCAAATTGTGAGAATCTCTGATTTTCTAATTTCTGAAAATCATGTTTTGTGTCCTTGATCTTTGACCTTTGACTTTCAAAGTCTCATCAGTTCATCCTCAAGTCCATGTGAATGTTTGTGCCAAATTTAGAGAAGATCCCTCCGGCTGTTGCTGCCATATCGTGTCCACGACAACGAGACAGAGGCATAAAAATGATCAACCATCTACTGTCAGTTTGTGACTCACCCGCTCCACATCCTGGGACTGAGCGGCGTCGTACGCCAGGACCTCTGACGCGCCACTGAAACAAACATAAACACACACAAACAGGTCGAATAATCTAAAGTCTGACTGTGGTTTAAGATCGAATGAACATTTTAAAATTACCTGATTTGAGGCAGGAACGACTTCTTGTATCCGTTCTCGATGCTCTTCAAATACGACAGGGGCAAGTTCTGCAGATACGGCTGAGAGAAGAAACGGAGAACATTTTTTATCAATAAGAGTGATTATCATCCATCTCCAATAATTGTCTCCACTCCTCCTCTGAGGTGGTTTTCAGGCTGTTGTTCCAGTTTAAAAATAGAATATAATGCCCTCTATTGAAAGTTAATGAGCGACGCTGGAATAATTACAGCCTCCTCTGCAGATGGCAGAATCCCGCGGTGTCAGTAAACGCGTCTCATCCATTTACCTTGCTGCTCTGTTTCAGCTTCTTCTGCACCTCCTCGGCTGGCACGTCGACGTAGATGACAATGTGCGGAGGCAGGAACTCGCAGATGCTAATGTTCTTCACCTCGTTGTAGTGCTGCACACCTGCGAGCCACAGGAGATTATTTTAAGATGCGCAACTCATGGGACACAGTTTCCATTTCGCTAATCACTGCATAATGAAAAATAACAAGTGAACTCGATGAGACACTGAGATACGTGCAGTTGTATTTTAACACAAGGTTAAACTGAGACTATTATTCTGCTTCAGCCTGATTGTTTTTTTCATTATCACTCTAAAGATGCTCAGATGGATTTATTCTGTGAACCTTTTTATTCCTCCTCATTCAGTCGTCCTCCACTCAGCGCCGCCTCAACACAAATCCTTATTACAGACTCTGAGCTCGTCTCATTTATCTATAGTTGAATCCTCACTAAAGAAAATCCGACAGATATTTCTTTTTCCTCTTTAGCTTTAATCTTCAAAGAGTTTATTATAATGTTGTGTTTACGGACCTGAGCCAACACTAGTTTGCACGGCTTCAGCACGTCTGACGCTCAGGTGCCAGACGTCAAACCACATCACAAAGACGTAATCATGTCTCGGTAATTTTCAGCGTCTTGTTCAACTTTTGAATTGAAAAGTTTTACTCCTGACTTTTTAAGGCCTCATACATAAATGGGCTGGGAAATGGAAGGCAATTATAAAGCACTTTTCTAGTGTTAACGACCACTCAAAGGGCTTTACACTACTAATCACATTCATACAGTGTTTCTTTTTTTCTTCTCTGCAGCCATGATCGTAGGCAATTTGGGGTTCAGTGTGCACTCTTTGACATGTGCACTGGAGGAGCTGGGATCGAACCACCGACTTTCTAATTTTGTAATTAGTGGAAACCTGTTCAACCTCCTGAACCACAGCCTGAGCTTCTGATTCATTCCTGTAGTCTCAGATCTGAGTTTTCTCTTCACTCACTATTTCATCCTTACTTTTAACTGATTCACATCTGACTCATTTCTATTTCCATTGTTAAGCGTGTCTTTGTTGTCCTGCTTTCTTTCATTTGTCCTTCACAATGCACTACTTTGCTGCCTTACATTGCTTTGAAAAGTGCTGCATATATAAACACAATACGACCATAATCTCTTCTGTTCGTGACGCTGTCTCACTCACACTCTTTCCTGATGTAGCCCTCTTTGAACATGGCGTCCAGGAAGACCATGTCACTGAAGGGGGAACGCTCCAGGATCACTCCTTGGCCTTGAAGACAGAAGATCAGGGTTGGTAAAATATTATTACAATATCACAATACGACAGTCACAAATGTGCAGAAATCCAGAGTTAAACTACACTCTAGCCTCTGAGTGTGTGTGATACCTGTGGTGAGCAGGTGCTCGATGGCGTCCGAGTACTGCAGCAGCCTCATGGTGTACATCCACAGCTGCAGCCTGTAGCTGTTTCCATCAGCAGCTTTGGGGTCTGTGTAGAACTTCTCCAGACTGCACATCCCGTTGTAGTCGACAGACAGCGGTTCCTTCTCCCCCTTCATCTTGTCCAGGTAGAACGTGTCGGGCTCGGGCATGTAGAGCATCCCTGTCACAGGTTATGTTATTGTCAGCAGCATGAACGCTATATGCGTTACCCTCCCACTGGAATATCTTAGCCTACATGTTGACCATTGACCCAAATATTTAACTGTCACTACGGCAACAAGCAGTTACTATAATATGCCAATAATGTTAGAAGTTAGAGTTGTTATGTCCACAGTGCAGATGGACAAATAAATTGGCTGTCTGATATTATCAGGCACTATTAGATAAGCAAACACATATATTGATATTGATCTGTGCAGACTGATAGTTACCCAGCTTGTCAGCCAGCTTCTGAGCCAGCGCTCCTTTCCCTGAGGACAAGTTGCCATCCACAGAGATGATTTTGCTGTTCTGCGTTAACCGCGGTGTTGTCCTCTCACCCAGTGCGTAGGCCCACCAACCGTACTTGAGGCTGCGCACCGAGCTCGTGTGAACACCTGCCTGGAATACAAAACAAACACAACGCCACACTTTAATGAAAACACTGGGGTTAACATGGGCCAGAGCCAGATAAACACATTGAGCCTTCAGGGGGGTAAAAAAAAAAAAAAAGAAAAGAAAAGGAAGAGCTTCAGTAGCAGACAAACAGCTTTAATCCACACTCCCAAAAAACAACTATGGATTTTAAAACAGGAACGCTACACTGCCTCAAGCTTACCAGAAAATTAAATTTTATGACTTGAAAAAAAATATTTAATTAAAAGTAATTTCAGAATCTGCACAACACACACATGTGTGTGTTGTGCAGATTCTGAAACTACTTTTAATTAAATATTTTACTCACACACACTTAATAAAAATCACCACAATAAAAATTCCAAGCAAGAAACCGGTTTATAACCAAGGCTAGATACAGACAGACAGAATATAGATCATTCATATTTTGTTGTGTTAGTTTCCCTTAAAATTTGATGTGCTGGCAGATAGATAGATAGATAGATAGATAGATAGATAGATAGATAGATAGATAGATAGATAGTTATCATTTCATTCTATGTCAAGCTAAATCGAGGAATTTTAATATATTATATGTTCAGCTACATAAGTGTATTATTAAAACAGTGCTTTATAAAGGTGTTTTGTTCAATAGCATTTAACATCTTTTCCTACTCACTGACATGAATGTAAACAACCAGTGATCATGAATCACCCATGTGTCCTTTATACTGTTTCATCAAATTGGCCAGATTTAATTAAAACAATAATAATAATAATAACAGACACGTGAGAGAACAAACAACTGGAGATGCAGCACTGGACTGAATTGCAAGTAAATATGTCATTGATAGGATAAGTTATTCATTAAGTCTCTAACTGTTACTGAGGTAACAACAACCTGTCACTTTCTGGATGAAGCCTCGCTAGCAACACCAGTTTGATTCGCTACAAATATCGTGTTTAAAATTAGCAATAACCTGTGAAATACGATGCATCTGCTCAATAATATAACTCTTAATTACAATGTCAGGTTGTTATATTGACTTCTTGGCCAACAACGTTACTCTCACGAACCGATGAGTGACAGCCTTACTGTTAACCAGTTGTGATGCTAATGGCTAACTTAGCATGTCCTTGTGAAATAAAAGCGGCCGACGGGACAAACACAGCTCCGGCTCCGCTGCGTTTCTTCTCCTCACCTTCTGCACAGCTGTCACCGATTTGAAAGCAGTCGCTCCCGACGGGATGACCAGCCGGATCACCCTCAGGGCCATGATTAACTGTCCTCCAAAAAACCCTCCGAGCTGACCCGAAAAATCACCGCAGCTTTTTTTTTGGCGACTGAATTATACGTCACAGGCGGGGCCTTCGACTCATACAATATACGTCAGAATGTATCCAGTCATTCGCCTGAATTTATTTCGTTGTTTTTTTTTAACAAGCAAGATAGATTATTTTGAGCAGCAAAAATCCAAATAATTAATATAAAATTGTGTGTATGAATTATATATATATTATTTATTAATTATTTACAATACATAACAGATACAGTTTAAGGTTAAGGTTTAAGTTTAATTTTAGTTCAGG
>OMNW01032304.1:3901-15070 GCA_900303245.1 Selene dorsalis
ACTCGTACTGGTTCAATTAATTCTTAATGGGTGGTATGAAAATGCTTTGGCCTGATTATTCTGTGAAAACCAGGTAAAACTTTGTGTTACAAACTCTGGCTGACAGAGTGAAGACTATGGGACTGACTGTGGAGTACAAATATGTTAACCCCTTAACGCCTAGTGTATCATTTTAGATACATACTGTTTTTGAGACCTCTTTATTATCAGTGTCATACTTTTTCTTTTAAAAAAAATCTTATGTATAAAACATAAAATTTCAACACATAAATTGTGAGGAATACATTTTAAAAATGCTTGATATATCAAGTATGATACGAATGAAAATTAAAAATATGCAAATTTCTATTTTCTTTTTTTTTTCACGTTATATGTCAGAAGGTCCTGTGAAGACTTGAAGACAGTTTCAAAAAAATTAGAATTCTCTGTCAATGATTTGATAATTCAGGCATCAATGGGTTAAATACTGGATGTTCATAAAAAGAAAATGACAGAAATGTTCAGAGAAGTGACACGTGAAGATGAAGCCCTCAGAAACAGTGACACATGTGGATTAGCTCCATGGCTGAACAGGAGATTAGCAGCTACACGCTGACAGCTGGGAGACCAGGATCAATATCATCAAGTTCAACTCCTTTATTGTTACCTCCATAGCTCACAAGTTATGACTCACACACTGTAACACATGATGCATGATTCAAATTTAGCACCTGCAGATACATACTGGTCATCCAGAGTCATGGCCTTGAGGTTTTATAGTAAAGCAAAAGTAAAACTTTATATAAAAGATAAATTTGTGTTGCTGTTTTATAATTTAAAGAAAATATTAAGGAAAAAAAAAGGAAACAGGATCCAGGATATAAACCAGCCCCCCCCCCTGCCCAAAATAAATAATATCAGTCCTTCAGAAAGAAAATAGTTGGAGTGGTTGTTGGTGTGGAGGTGCACTGTCATGAGAGGCAAACCAGGCAAATGCTTGGGGCCCCAAGGGGGCAAGTGGGGCCCCAGCTGATGGCCCCCTCACACTGGCACATTTTGCAATGACAACTATAAACTCCTTTAAACCTCTCATAAAGACACTACACAGTGAACTGCAGTTGCCCCAAAACCCTCCCTCAGCGCGGCCCCTGGTGATGTGAGCTGGAAACCGGGATCTACCCCAATGCCTGCTCGCGAGGCATTCAGGGAACATCTGTAAAAGTTGGCGTTTAACCTGACAGACCGCAAAATAAATGTTTAGGGGAAATCTATGAAATGTAAATAAGTAAAATATAAGAATCTTTTTTCAAGGATATTGATTATTTTTTTCTGTTTGTGCTTTTGAGCTCTCAGGGCCACCGTACTTTGTGTCTTGAGCGAATACTGTACAGAAGCATGAGCAGCAGGACATCAACACTGATTGGAAGCTGCATTTTATCTGAGGAATGAATAACTTTCTAAAACTGTGAGAGATGCCAAAGAAGAGCATTTGTCACTGCAGAGTGAGCAGTGCTGTCCAGGAGGGTGATGCTGGGTGAAAGCGTGTTTCTGCTCAGGCGTGAAGGTTTTGGGGTGGTCAGGAATGCGCGGCCGAGAGATGAACAACCTCCATTAACGGAGGAGCAGAGCAGACTTCTCTGCTGACTAAACAAAGCCGGCCTGACACGGAGATTGTTGGTTTATGATAAACTGTCGGTGCTCGTCTGTGACAAAGACACAGACTGAGAACACAAGCATGATGGGAACTTCTCAGCCATTCCTGTCTTGGAAAAACACTCTAAGCCCTGTGGTCTAGTCTGTGCTGCTGCTGCTGCTGCTGCAGTGGCCCCTGCCAAAATAAGAGCACTAAGTATGCCCTCTGTGTACCTCAGCAGCTCGCTCAGTTTGGTGAAGAGGAAATGGACGGAGCTGCTGTTGCTGTGTGATTGGAGAACGTCTTTGCTTCACCTCTAAGAAAACAAACCTGTTTCCTCTTCTTGCCAGCTGAAGTGATGAGCATGGAAACCCAAACCGCTCCACATGCACCGGTTGCTTGTGTTGATCTTTGTCATTGTCCACATGCATGACTGACCTGTTGCCCTTAACAACAGAGGCGCTTACGAGAGCAAAACCAAGATACGTGCATGTAAATGAGAAAGATGTTGAGTGCTGCTAAAATCAAACCTGAGCTGCACCCAGGTTTATATACTGTTAATTGTCCACGGTTTTGCTGTGTTGCTGTTACTGTCTCGGTGGCACGGTGGATTAGTGGTTAACACTATTGTCTCACACCAGGAAGGTTGTGGGTCTGAATCCCAGGGCTCATTAGGTAAATGAGTGTAAGGTTGTTTGTCATTATGTGTCAGGCCGGGGAGAGGCTGCTGGTGACCTGTCAGTATCATCAGTATACATACATACACACACACATACATACATACACACACACATACATACATACATACATCAGTGGTGTCACAGCAGTGGAAGTTATCACACTCTGAAGGTTCCTTTAACAGCAGCATAGATACAGTGTTATTTCCCTGCTCTGTATGCAGAATCTGTGACGTGTTTGAAGTCACTTCTTATCGTATTCTTACTTTATTGATATAGTTTTGGTTTCCTAATGCCCCCAGTCTGTTCATATTGGCTTTTTATTCTGTTTTCTGGCCTTATTCTCCACTGTCTTTATGAATGTTCTTATGTGTTTCTATTGTTTTTTGTTTTTTCTGTTTCTTTTCACTGCTTTTTTGTTTTTATGTTAGTTTTTATTGTTTGGTTGTTGGCTTCTTCTGCCGTTGTTCTTGTATCTTTCCGATTTATGTTAAACCCATACACTGTATTAAGTTAAAGGTGCTATTAAGAAACTCTTATTGTCATTACAAAGGATGCTATCCCAGCATTCATCGAGTGCTGTCAATATAGGCAAACAATGTAAACTGAGAGACTATGGATTAGGCTTTAAAATGTTTAAATCCTGTTCAGCTCAGGCTAACGGTGCAAGTGTTCAATCCACAGGTCTTTTAAGAGTATTTTTGGTTTCTAGGTGATCCACAGTTTAGCAGCTAGTGATGCAATGTGAAGCCAGCGTATAGACGGTCGATGCTGTGAATGCGTCCTGTGCAGACTGCAGCCCCTGAACTGCACACAGCTGTGGTGTGTTTGCAGCATTGTTAAAAGAAACATATACTGTCTGTGTGTCATGTATGGAGATAGTTAAGGTTATGGTTATGGGAATGAATGTAGTCAGATCTTATGAGTATGGTGTGCGTGTGTTTAGGAAGTTGACCTGAACGCTCTTAATGTGGATTAGTGTAAATTTAAACATCCTCTGGTGCAGACAGGCCTGGAACATGTGAAAAGAGCAACACTTAGCTTTGAAGTGAAATTTGTTGAAGCAGCAGCTGCTTCTGTCACTTCTTCACCTCTGTCTGCCCCACACAATAACGAAGGTTTCCGGCCGGTGCTACGTCTTCTTCCCCCTCAAGAACAAAACACGAGGACTGGGAAGAGGTCAGATACTGAGGGAGGCCCGACGAGGAGCTTTAAACAAATCAGATCACAGACACATGAAGTGGACGCCATTTCTCTTTATGTTACCAATCAGTTCTCAACGGACAGAGACACACATCAACACGTTTGTTGTCAATTTATTATGGTTTGTCTCTTGTTCCTTGTCTATGTTGTGTTTTATTTTGAAGTTCTGTGTCTTCCTGTGCGTGCCCTCCTCTGATTACCTCATGTGTCTCACCTGCGGTCGATTGCTCCACCTGTGTCTCGTTTCTCTCTCCTGTATTTGACCTCAGTGTTTTGCCGTTGTCCTCTGTTGGTTCATTTGTGTTCATCTTTTGTGTTTCCCTCTGAGTTAAAGAGCTTTTGTTCATTCTCACCATCCTGTTTTCCCCCAGTCTGTCTGCATTTTGGGTCCAGTTCCTCCACATTTGAGACACAATAGGCAAAAATAGCCATATTACAACTGTGACAAGTTGTCATGGTGACACATTTCATTCACAAATGAATATTGATGCTCGCAGGTATTTGATTAGAACAATGAAGTGGCATGCTGTACCTTTGCATCACTTCAGCACTTCCTGTTTACTCTCTCACTTCTCTCTGATTTTCAGAAGGTTTGGTTAACTGGCTGGAATAAGCTCATGTTGTATTCTGCAACATAAAATACATCAGTTTATAGCCTGTTCCTGATTTCTTTAAGCTTTCAAGTGCCTATATGAGAGCACCGAGTTTGCCAGGGATGTTAAACATCACCAGTGAACATGAAAACTCATCTAGTCACGGGTCGACATTTAAACATCATTACACTGCCATCCAGTAGTCCCGTTAAACTGGCCTGCTCTCCCTGCCTTTCCTGCCCACCAGAAGCTGCCTTCATCAGCTCTTGTTAACCATCTCCATGTTTTCCCATATTCTGTATACAACAACTTGTCTGTATACAACATCTATTGCACGTCTGCCCGTCCTGGGTGAGGGATCCCTCCTCTGTTGCTCACCCTGAGGTTTCTCCTGTTTTTTCCCTGTTAAAAGGGTTTTCTTGGGGGGTTTTCCTCAGTTGATGTGAGGGTCTAAGGGCAGAGGATGTTGTCATGATGCTTTAAAGCAAACTGTAAAAACAGGCTATACAAATAAAATGGCCTTGCCTTGCCTTACATGGTGTTCTTTGGTGAAAATGATCTTGAACTAAATGTATCAGTGTCATAGCCTGTTGTTTGTCACACAGTTTATTTTCCACAGTAATAAATCAGTGAAAAACTCAACAGATGTCTCATAACACGCACCAATATTGTATTGTTGACTGAAATTCGGTGTGCTTTACACTGAAATGAACATAATACCCAGAATTTAAACATTAAAATACAACAGTAACAGAAGAAAAAGAAAGATAACCTATAGGATATATAAAATGCAAAGCTGCAGCAGCACACGATTTGCACAGGAACTCAGATCTGCTCTGGAGGCGAGTGGACCAGCAGATGGAGCCTTCTCCCTGCAGCTGTGTGAGAGACAGCAGCTCCCACTGTCAGCTAGAGAGAGACAAACCAAAACCAGGTCCTGCTCAGAGCTCATTCAAATACTTATATTTATAACTAATGATACAATAATAAGAGGAGGATCTTAACCATGTGTGTGTATCAGCACTGCTAAGTCACAGTCGTTTAGCCTGTCTCAATATGACAATTTACCTTTTCGCAGAATTCTCTTCAGGGTGCTGACAAAGAGCCCTTGGGAGAGACGTCTGTGTTGTAATGTGACCTCTGACCTCTGTGGGTGTGGTGGCTGGATTCCACCACCGCAGATCCACTGGAGTTCAACTGCAGCCCTTTAAAGGCCACTGTTTTTTTTCAGTTTCCGCCAAATCTACCACAGGAAGTAAACACACCACTTTGTGACAGAAAACACACGTCGTGTCTGCGCTGCAGGAGGACGGCCACTGCTGCGAGGCTCCAAACACACGGCCACGGCGGTGGTGCAGAGGTCCGCGAGACTGACATCTGCTACGCTGTGCTCTAGACATCTAAAAAGAAATAACAACGACAGAGGTTCCCCGGTTATCTCTGTGAAAAGCACGTGGCAGGTGAGGAAGCGGCAGGTGAGGCAGAGTGTATGTTTGTATGGGACCGTGTGGTTTTTCCTCATCCTCGGATGTTGTCGTTTTCCCTCCACCTTAACTCTCCGGTCCTGCGCTCCTCGGAGGAATTTGTTTCCTTGTGGAGGTGGAAAGTTGATGACCTCCAGCCACATGATCACATGACTTTCCTGGCCGCAATCAGTGTTGGACGTCTGGACGTATCTGCAGGAGACTGCCAGGGACGGATCAGACAGGCAAAAATAATCTCTCCCCAGTGTGCCGCAAGAGAGGACAGAGTGTGCTGGGATATATATGAACAATATGTGTAGTGTCGATGGAGAGTTTTATATTGGATCACTGTAGTGCTTGGAGTGTGCACTTTGATTGACTCTGCAAAAATACTGAGGCTGTTTGGATAGGATTTAGGTAAATAAAAGATCCATTAGAATCAATGGTGATGCTTTTCTGTCAGTGTGTTGTCTGTGAGTGAGGTTACTGTTGAGGGTCGTGTGTCGGCGTTCTGCGTCCAGATGTGCCGTACGGTGGCCCCGAGAGCTCAATTGGCTGCAGCTTACGACGACACATTCAAATAGATAATACACAAGGAACTAGAGAAAACATCAATGCATCAGTCAACATTAACACATCTGACACCAAACAGAAGGATGCACTGCAGGCGGCTGAGGGGACGCGCACAGTTCAAAGTTCAATTTGACAAGTGCTGCTAACAGTACACAAACCAGGAGGGACACACCTTTTCACTTAAAAAGTCACAAAACATTGGACTGCAGGTGCTTTCCAGCCTGAATTTGTTTGTGTTTTGTCTATTTACATGTGTTTTCTGAAGTTGCAGTGTGTGGAGCTCTCAGGGCCACTGGTGTTTTGAATGAAACTTAACTGTTCAGTTCATATGAAGCAAGTGTTTACTGTTGTTTTCAAGCAGCGTCACTAGCTGGGAGGTAATATGATGCTTTAAGTCAAAGCACTTCTGATTGGGGTCTTTGCAAAATGATGTGCTCGTGACACTGAACAATAAAGTTCATACACTTTATTATGCAACGATATTAATAGTCACCACAGCATGGTCTACTCCTGCAGCTGTTGGAAGCAAACTGAGGTAGGTATAAGTCTGTGTGCATGATGTGTGAAGACAAAGGACGGAGCTGACTGCTGCTGGCTGAAAGTCATTCATTAATGATTCAGACTCTGTGCATGTTTATTAACAGGTGCTGGACTGACCCTGGACAGAGGAATTACATGAGATGTGTTGATTTTGTATTAACATTCATTGTCCTTTAGAGAGATAAAATAAACATTTTAAACTTATGCTGAGATAAATAATCCAGACAGAAAGGCCGGGGTGGGTGTCTGCGTTAATTCTAGTGAAGAGATGTGTATTTTTTTTGCACTGTTCACAATCATGCTCAGGTGTGATTGCACACCTGCCTCCGCCTCACACCAGTGCAGGTACACATGCAGCAGCATCACCTCCAGCTGCTGCACAAGCTGCTCCTTCTCTGCTGCAGCTGCTGCTTCTTTCTATTCCATCTGTTCCATTCTCACACGCTTTATTCAAAAAACGCTTTGTTACGGTACTAAAATGTAATCCATTACTTCCAATCCTGAACAAACATAAATCCAACATAAATCTTAAAACAACATGAACAGCTCATACAATGGTCATGATGATGAGTCAGGACGGTTTCATTTTTGAGTTTTCTTTTCTAGATTTCAGCATCAACAGACTTCTGCAAGATTTTGTAAACTCAACTCCTCATTCATATAATCATCATATATAATATGTACTATTTCTGGGTCATATGATTGTCGACAAATTCTCAGCAAATGGTTATTAGCATTATTAATTCAATTAGTTTTTGGAGCAGGTGGACAGTTTGTCATTATAAAATGTATAGGTTGTACATTTTTCTCCTGTAAAAATATATGAAACGGACTTTTACTATGTAAAACTGCAAATGAATACATGCACCTTTGCTCCGCTGCTGTATATCTGCACATGATGCAAGTGAAGTGCTTGAAAGGAAAGATGTTATAATCACTGATAAATGTGTATTTTTGTGCTTTTTTTGCATATTAATATATCATATTTTTGAATTTCTTTGTGTCAAACCTTTGTTGATCTATTATCATTCATATCATCATCACGGTTTTATAGGTAATAGCATTGATCATGAAGAATGAAATGAAAAGACGTAAATCTTACTTTAGATAGATAAAGGTCAGTAACGGTGATGAGGCAGGCTGGGACAGTCAGACCTGCGCTGACTGCTATTACAGGATCCAAAACCTTCACCTCCAGTCTGGACTGTTGTCATCCATGGTTCAAGTTGTGTCTTGACCATCAGCTGCCTCAGTGCAAATCCACATTGATCAGAACAGGATAGAGTGTAAAAGAACAGGTTTTATCCCTCTGACAGCCAGAGTCGTCCTCAATATCAGATATAACAGTCTTGACAGAACAAAAGTTCACTTCAATCCACGGAGGCACTGACTAGAGTTTGGTTGACAAAGGTCAAAGGTCAAGGTCAGTGTGACCTCACCAAACACTTTTGAGCCCTAACTCAAGACTTCACAAAACACGGTGAAGTGATCATTCTAGTTATAATAGTTTTTTTATGTTGTTCAGTGAACATGTTAGAAATGACACAACAACAAAAAGAACCCACAACAGCACGCTGGAGTCTACTCTCTCAGTCTGCATGTGTTTGTGTCCTAACTGTCCAGGAAGAAGCCATCAGGCACGGATCATCATTTGTTTGGACCTCTGACACACACGCACACACACACATACACACATGGTGTCACACAACCTAACATGTGGATCTCCCACCAGCTTCTATATTTAATTTGTTCATTTCCTCTGTGGGAGTGGGGATGAGACACAGACACAGCTCCACTCTCTCTACAGGACCTGAGCTGAGAGCAGGTTGCTGGAGCTGCACGTTGTCCAGCTCAGGCTTTCAGCTGGACTAGAGACCGGCTCATAATTGGCTTAAGGACGCCATTGTGTTGCAATGCCCTGAAAATATTTTGGAAAATAAAGTAACCTGAGAGCAGATAGAAATAGAAATCCTTAAACAGTCTGAAGTGTTTGGCAGATGGCCTCTCAGCACCATAAATGCATCACACATGTGCTGCTGCTGCTGCTGCTGCTGGGAGGAACATATCTGGAGGTTATTCTAAAATTAAAGGATAAGTCTGGAGTTATTCTATATTTTTCTTATGGTCAACAAATTCCATGAAAAGACCCAAACCTTCGATGTGTTGGCACTTTCTGACTTTCCCACAGTCAGCTCCATGATTTCCTACTGAAGACATGAACCTTTAAAAAGAGCTCAAAATGTTTTGTTTCGTTTTTTGCTTTTTTGTTTTTTGTTTTTTCAAAATCAAAAATGGGTCTTTACATGAGAAGGAAGAAACATTCACCCCAAGCACTGATTTGATTTCAAGTGTCTGAATTTGTGTATAAATTCCCAAATGTAAATGTAATCTACAAACAGTACTAATAAATACATGTACATATAAAATAAAAACCATATATGTAAAAGTAAAGACAAAACATGTTCTAGACGTCTAGCCCATGGAAATGTGTATATATTTATAAATGCTGATATGTATTATATCCATTCTGGATCAATATGTATTCTTATTATATAGAGGGGGCACAGGTCTGAATGGGGAGGAAGTTTAAATGTTGTGTTTAAAGTTAATGAGGAATTAATATAAAAAACATTTTTAATAAATGTGTTTATGTAAATTGAATATATTGGAATATCATATGTTCTGAACATGTTATATATGATAAAAATGTATGAGATAGACATTTTAATATTTGTACATATTCACATTTTAATGTGGTTATTTCATAGATGTTATAATCTTCATACACTGTATTCAGTGCTGTATATAAGTGCTAATAATATATAGTCGCATGAATCTTGACATGTGTGTTTTATATTGCATTTCTATTTGGGAAACGATGTTCAGCACATATTATGATGATGTAATACTGCAGCCGTTAAAAAAAACAAAAAAACTAACAAACATTATATCTTGAAAACTGAAAAAAGTCTGACATTATATCTGTAAACATTATTTAGTGTCAGTACTGAACAGCCTGGTCCTGGAACCAGCTGATATGTGATACTCGTGTGATGTTGTCACACAAAAAATGTTTCAATCAAAGGTAACAGAATGAAGAGCTTCACTATCCCTGCTGCAGTTGAGGAAGACATGACAGTAACATGTTCTCTACTGTGCTGTTTTATTTTCAACTTCCTCTTTTCTGTGTACGAACCATTAATGAGCGGTTCAACGTGTGTGTTTTTATTGTAAACGGACATACAAGGACTTAATTGTTTATTGTGTAGCTGTAGCTGCTGAAAGTACACAGTAAGGTAACGAGTGTATAAACTATTAACAAAGCCAATATACTGTCAGTTATATGAACATGGGATATGGATATCAACTGTTTATTTTGCCATTAACCAGAAGTATAATATATATAAATTAAATCGTTATTCTGTCTTGTGTTAGGCAACTGAGCAACTCCACCTGTTGGTCATGAATTTACACTCTAAGCCTGCTGGGAAATCTAATAAGTCTATGTTGAGTAACAATTGTTACAGTTTGTTCTGATTCATTTTCTTGGTCATGAACGCAGCATGGAACTCGGCATATGTCTGTGAATACATGTGTACTGGTGGTTTTAAATCCCCCTGTGAATGATTTGTGCAGTGACAGTTCATAAAGGCTGTATCAAAGGAAGAACAGAAATGCAGATTTCACTGCTCTACAGATTTGTCACAATGTTCTGTAAAACGTAATTTTTCATATTTCCAGAATATTTCCAGCAACAACCATAAAAAGTGACTTATCTGCTGTCTCTGATTGGTCCAGAGGGGCACTTCAGCCAAACAAGGTGAAAGGTCACTGGCTTGCGGAGTATAACCACAGTCCTGTGTGTGTCTCCGCTGCTGAAATGAATATTCACTCTGCCACACACACACACACACACACACACACACACACTCTCTCTCTCTCTCTCTCACACACACAGAAAACTTTCCGTTTCAGTGCAATAACACATTTATTTCCTGTTTCATTGTGCCTCAGCTGGCTCAAAGTGAGCTGCGTGCCCAGCAGAGATGAACGCATGAAACCACCCTGAGGTAATGGATCTGTGCAGCCATTGATTGTATTGGTTTGGTGCTGACGCCGCTCTGTCTGAAAGGGAGGGGTCTGCACAGAAACCCCTTCTTTGGGGGTCTAAGGGCTGTGAATGGGGCTTATGAATGAAGTGAATAGCAGCTACAAATTAACCACACACTACATAAATTGACTGCCTCCGTGGGAGGAAGTTATGCAGTTATGAAAATAAATGTTTCCTATAACAATGTGCACGCCGCTCGCACTCCTGTTAAATGTCACAAAGCCGTGAATGTGTCCGATCCTCACTGAGCTTTAAGCTATACTTCTTTTTTTTTTTTTTTTGTAGCTTGTAGCGGCTGGTGTTATGCAGGGAGAGCAGGCTGCAGGATCGTGGGAAAGGTCCTCCACGTAAGGCACTTTATTCTTTGTGTTTGTTGTTCTTGTGTAATTGATCTCAC
>OMNW01032306.1:0-18198 GCA_900303245.1 Selene dorsalis
GGCCATATGTTTGTGACCAGTGTGGGAAGAGTTTCAAAACATTGTCAAATTTGAGGAAGCATCAACACGTCCACACTGAGGAGAGGCCATATGTTTGTGACCAGTGTGGGAAGAGTTTCAAAACATTGTCAAATTTGAGGAAGCATCAACACGTCCACACTGAGGAGAGGCCATATCTTTGTGACCAGTGTGGGAAGAGTTTCAAAAGATCATCGGATTTCTGGCTCCATCAGCGCATCCACACTGGTGAGAAGCCACATGTTTGTGACCAGTGTGAGAAGAGTTTCAGAAGTCCATGGGAATTAAGGATCCATCAGCGCATCCACACTGGGGAGAGGCCATATGTTTGTGACCAGTGTGGAAAGACTTACAGAAGATCGTCACATTTAACAAGACATCAGCTCATCCACACTGGAGGAAAGCCGTATGTTTATGACCAATGTGAGAAAAGTTTCAAAACATCATTGGATTTAAGAAGCCATCAGCTCATCCACACTGGGGAGAGACCACTTGTTTGGGACCAGTGTGAGAAGAGTTTCACTGCTAGAAGCAGTCTCACCAAACACCAGTGCATCCACAGTGGAGAAAAGCTGTATGTTAGTGACCAGTGTGCGAAGAGTTTCAGCCAACCTCTCTCTCTTCCTCAGTATTCGGTACTTGAACTATTTGGCGAACGCAACATCTGATGTATGACTCTTTTGAAATGTCTCAATAACATTTATATGCATGCAACCTGAGTGGTCAGATTTTATTGTTGTCATAAGTTATTTTCAGATACAGAGTTACTTATTTCCAATAAGTACACTTACTTATGGACAGTACTTGAGTACATATTTCCAGTATACTATACTTGTGTACTTGCATATTATGGTACTTTATGTTTCATTCAAGTAGAAAATATTGTCGTTTTTACTCACACTTAGATTGGACAACTGCTGTTACAAGTTTTCTTTTTCTTTTATATATTTTTCATGATGAAAACACATGATGAAGCTTAGCTCAGCCCCATATGGAAAGTCAGCCTACTTAGACCTCTTATATTCTTTAGTTTGATCTGTAACCAGGAATCCACTGTTTAAAAACAGAAACAGTAGACATCCTGTACTATGATCAAATAGGACTTTTACTCCAAAGTATCCTTAGGACATTTTTACACTGGTGTAAGGGTGTGAATGTATTTGTCTGGTAAGGCGTTACTGGATTGTGTAAGAAACTTTGATTTCAAATTAGGGCTGCCAATTGATTAATCACATGAGTGTCGATAGTTAAACTTGATACACCCTCTTCAATATTACTGTGGGCACGGGGTCAGTACATTAACTCAGGTGGAAGAGCTCGGTTGATACAGGTGAATTTTCCCCATGATGACATCATTTTTTCACCAAGATCATCAGTGGTAAAAGCCGTCACGCCACCAGGCGTGGGTGATCCTGTGCTCTAAAGCCGTCCTCTTTGCATTCATGCAACATCTGCAGCCCTCTAAGCACTCATTAGACAAGTTAGATCAAGGGGTGTTGTTGATAGTTTGCCCAGATTTGTTTTGCACTGCTGGTGTGGTGTGGTGTAAACTTCTCTATCCCCCTGAGCAGCATGGCTCCTTGTTGTCGCCACGCCTTGACAAAGAGGAAATGCTCATAAGAGGATAATTAGGCCTCTGACACTTTTCTCAGGCTTTAATGTGGAGAAACTCATTCTGCACTTTTAAATTTCATTGAATCTGCTTCCAAAGCCATGGGCTCCATGTGACTTGTGATGATGAACAGTCGGCTTGCTGCAGTGTTTTAAGTGTACATCTGCTTTACTTTATGACCTCTACAGTGATACAGGTCACAAAACACATCAGCACATGAGAAAATTAGAACCTACTTTAGACAATAACCACTCTGTCTGTTCTCAACCTGTGAAGAAGATAGTTGTTATATCTTACTTGTGGATGAGCAGAATGTGTCAGTGCTGGAGCAATCAGAGTTGAAACAGCTGAGAGCTTTGGCAGAGAGTTGTGTAGAGAAGAGCCGACGGCCTCCAACTTCTCCCTGTGATCTGAGGATATTCAAACATCCACCCTCCCTGGCCTGGCCTTCACCTCTGTCTGCAGAGTTTATGAGCGATAAGAGAGATGGTAGCAGTGTGTGTTTGTTTCTGTGTGCACTTTTGAGTGTGTGTGTGTGTGTGTGTAAGCGAGAGAGAAAGAGAGAGAGAGACTGGCATGGTGCCACCCACCTTGCACAGCCTAGATGGACTCTGGAGAGCTTTTTAAAACAGCTGCTGAGCAATCTCTCTAAATCATGTTATTTCTGACTCTTATTTTGCAAGTCACTCAGGACCTGAATAAAGTGGAATTTTCTAACTTTAGCTGCTGTAACTTAACCGATAACTTATGACGACTTTCTGTCAGACTAGCTGGTAGACTTGACTTCTTTCTGCTTTTCATTTTCGACTATTTAACATTTAAACAGAGTCTTTGTGCTGTATTTCTAAGCAGCTACAGTGGAGCTGACTTCTTCCTGTAATTGAAGGTGTATTGATCCATAACTGTGCTCCAGTGTCAGGTAACACTGTCCCCAGAGCACACTTTGACTCTGACCTCTTCATATATTTGCCATTATGCTCATACACATCCGACCACGTGCATGCGAATGCAGCGGCTGGTAGAAAATCACCAGAAATATGAGAGGCATGCAGGGCTCGGCTCTCGTGCGGGTATCTTTTCATCTGTGCTTGCTTTTATTCCAGTACGAGTGGCCAAGGCATGAGTGGCAGCTTTGATTTAACCTCCATCTACCCTGTGAGTGTTTGCAGAGTGTGCTTTTGTCAAGTGCCTGGAGTTGTTTTTAACAGAGGAAGAGGTAGAGATGAATGTTCGTCTTCCGCCCTCCGCCTCACCTACATTTTTCCAATCAAGTCTGTGGATGTGAACCAGTTGCCTCGTGGTCAGCAGGTCCTTCTCTTTAAGCTTCATGCTGCTGTCACACTTTCAAATAGCTTTTTGCACCAACATGATCATTGAAGCAGAACAATCTGACTGGCTGCACATATAGGGATAATACTTCACCTACCAGTGCTGCCAGGACAGAGAAAACACAATTCCCATGTGAGTCATCAGCTCAGATGAGGATGAGAATATAAAGCTGAATATCCCTGGCAGTTTTTCTCTGTGGTCCACAGGGGGACACTCCATTGACTGCCTGCTGGATTAATTTAATTCCCACACGAGAACCTCTGGGCGTGAACATCTTCAGCTGCCAGAAACACACTGAAATAAGTGAGGCTTTGTGTTTGTACGGCTCTCAGAGGTCAATGATGTATGATATGAGATTTGTCTCACGGGACAATGAGTCTAGCTGGCTGCGCTAATGATCTGCTGTGTTAAAGGATAATTAGTTTGGGCTCTTCTGGCACCTTTCTTAAGGGATTGAGAAACATTTATTATTGTTTTACAAATAGCTGAGGCGGTTCCCAGGAACTGTGTCAAATACTACTGCTCATCAGCAGCTCACTCTTATGAAAGCATGAGTGAATTCACAACAGATACCCTGTATCTGTACTGTCCTGTAATAATGACAGATGATGATGCACTGTTTACCTTCCTAAGACAGGAACACGAGGTTGTGTTGTGTCCAAAACAAATGTGTCGTTACACCACTGTCTATTATAGTATAGTAATGACAGCAGTATCAAGTAATAATCAATACACCGGTCTCAAGCAGAGATATTTAATAGGCCCAATTCAGCAGACATGACATGGCAGGAAAAACAGATAAAATGAATGTTATGAATCACATCACATCAACACGTCCGAACCTTTCACCAAAAGTGACATTTACAACAGCAACCTCAACATAGTGAGGGAGTGTTGTTTCTGAATGTACCACACCTGCGAAGTCACAAAACGTTCATAACTGCTCATATAGCAACTGCATCATGAGGCACAAGTGTTGTAATGTGTAAGGTTTCATAAAAATACTAAAGTCAAATAACATTTACAGAGTCCTTGGACACTCAGTATGTCATGTCCTGTACCTCTTTGACTTATCTGCTGCTGCCTTACATCTTTGTCGAGTGTCTTGAAGAAATGTTTGTTATTCTCACACAATGCAACAGAGACCTTTGTACAAGTTTGTGCTTTCTTTGCCTCTGAATGTCCCATGGGTGTGTGTGTAGTCGTAGTAAGAAGCAGGAACACTTCCTCTTCTTGCAGTCAGCAGGATTATTTGACTGATGAGTCCCAGTGTTTTCTGTCGCATCATTGCTCATCAATACATGAAACATGAGCTGTAACCACATTTTCATGTTAATCATTCGGATTAACATAAACAAAGCAATGGTGATACAAACCTTGATATTTCTGCTGCATTCTGCTGAACGTTTACATTCATCTGTATGACCTGATTAAATTTTGGTTCATTACATGTTGTAATATGTATTAAATCAGCTTAATGCAGTATACTCTGCATATGAACCCTCATACACAAAGAGGTCTGTTAGTATTGAGGTAAACACCATAGCAGCAGATAGACTGAAGCTGCTGGAAGCCACAGCAGCTGGTGGACGACTAACAGCTGTGAATTAGTCTCCTTCACATCTTCACCTCTCTCATAGAGCACAGTGACCCAAACATCCTTCTCAAACATCTGGGATCATTTGGATTTTATCCAGATATCCAATGTTACCTGATTAAATAAGGTCAAAGCAAAAATAAATAAATAAATAAATATATATATATATATATATTTCTATGCCTCTCATTACTTTCCCTTGACCTCATCCCTCATGTTCTGTATATGAAAGGCTGAACTTGCGAGGTCATTCAGAGCCCTTTCTACATGTTTGTGTTAAATTCCCCCTCTGTGTCGTGTTATGACCTGCTGAGGTGTGCATTAAATCAGGAGACGTGTCAACCACAGCAGCCAGCTAATGGGAGACCAAGGTTGAGGCACTTTGGCCTTTTCTTTTTACAGTAGTGTTGAAGAGGAGAAAATTTACCTCGGAAATCAATCTTGCTTTCCTCTCCTTTCTTCTGCAGTCTCAGCAGAAGTGCATTGTGATCTTCGCCTTGTTGTGCTGCTTCGCGGTGCTGGTGGCGCTGATTTTCTCAGCTGTGGATGTTTGGGGCGAGGATGAAGACGGGATCACGGAGGACAACTGTAGCAGGGACTGCAAGTAAGAGACGCACAAACACACAGTTCACTACTGATGCATGCCCCATCACAGGCTGTAGCCTTTGTTTGGAGATACTCTGAATATATAAACTATAGAAACTTTTATGACGACTTATAAGCAGGATGTGACAGTGTAGCTTTTCTTTTTCTTTTTATTTACTTCTCCTGCCTCCAGTCGACATAATCTATCTTTTGCTACAGCAAAATAGAGTAGATGTAGAGTAGAAAGTGATTGTAATGCTGTAAATCTATGGTTTGATATGTTACTGGTATCAATACCTTTGAAGAAACCTCACGTTTCTGTATTCCTTGCTTTGTAATCCCAGTCTGTGCACTGCTGTGACTCACTCACATCAGATACAAACTGCAGTTTCGAGGCTGTAAACCTCTTGTCGTAGCACAAATACAAAGCAAATCTATGTTCTCTCAACCTGATCCAATGTAGCCACACACACCCACCCCCTCCGCTGGCCTGAAATGATGACCAGGCTGTTTTGAAAGTTATTTTATGCCAGACAATAGCAAGTTTCTCCAGTATAAGTTTCAGACTGTGAAGTCAAAAAAAAAGCCTGAAACCACTGCAGTGTGTCCTGGTGCTCCGCAGTGAGACTGGTGGATCAGCAGTGGTTTGACTGATACAGCAGCCGCCTGTTCTCCTGGTCTCCAGTTCCTAACCGGTTCCTATCATTCAATTTACCGTTCAGTCTTGAATTACTTCCCTCTTTCTCTTTTCATTATGTCTCTGTCCATTGTTTCTCCCCCTCGTCTTCCATAAGTAAGCCTTTAACAGTGTTTCAGAGAAATCTCTGTCTGGCAACTTTTGAAGCCAAATTGGGCTCCACTCCTCCTCTGAAGGACTCCTGGAGCTCGCTGGGGGTAGAACGAGAGATAAATGCGAGTCTGAGGGAGGGATGATGGGGAGCAAGGGTGAAACAGAAAGAGGGAGAGGAAGAGGAGGATATCAGGGTAGAGATGAATAGATTCATCAGCTGTTATTGTCTCGCTGTCTGGGATGATTAGGGCCTTGTCAGCTCCAGACTGAACTCCAAACAAATTTCTGATGTGTGTGCTGTCAGGCTTTAAATAAAGTTGCTGATGAAGTTCTAATACGACATGCATCATTTGAAATGACTATAAGGTCTTCAAGTGTACCATAATTGATGATTTCATAAGGTATTTGGCTCAAAGCAATTTCCAGTGCGACGTAGAGAAAGTGATAGATTACAGTGAGACTGGCACATTTATAACAGGGTGCAGCGAGCCCTGCTCATGCTCACTCAGATTCCTAAAGTTGGTTGTAATTCCTCAAAGGAAATGTACATGTCATCTCTTACATCAAGTGTTCACACTTTGAAAATGATCCAGTGATTAGCTCCGAGTGAAATCCAAGACTTTTCTTATATCACTGAATAATGTGATCTCAGCAGACGGCTCTGCAGAAATCACTCCCGCTCTGATAGAAAAAAAAAGAAGCTCTTTCTGAGATTTTAAGCTGCCAACACAATGACTCAGCAGCTTTTTTTTTTTTGTTTGTTTGTAATGTAGAGATGTTGCACACAGCTGGTTGTTGTTGATTGTCTTTATATCTACATAATGAATGATGCTCACCCTTACATTTCAAGGACAGGAGACCTGAGATAGTTTGCTGCTACTGTGCACCCACTCAGAAATCAAATCGTCTCCCTCAGGTCTGGTTTGTTGCTTCATGCATTTTCCAGGGTGAAAAATCAGACATGTAATTAATTTGATTTATATTTCCTTCCCTGAGGCTGAACAACTTCAGGTCTCACTGCAGCACAACAGGATTACTCTCACAATTTCATCTCCGCGTGTTGCTTCGTAGTTGTGAAAGCAGCTTATATCCTGATATCTGATTTTATCCAAATGCCAGTCTGAGATATCGCTCATGTACATTGTGTAATTGCCTGGCGTCACACGACTGATATGGTATTGATTCCTCTGACTGCTGCATGGTCGGAGAACCAGACTGAACTCATCCTCAGATTCTGTGGAGCTTTGAGCACATCGAGCAGTGGACTGCTTCAAAGACCAGGTGTGTCTTCCCTCCATCACTGTTTTAAAATGGAGAGGGGTGGTTTTCACTGCTTATCGTGAGTTCAGGTTTACCATGCACAAAGCTGGGGTCATAGTTAGGCAAATACTAATTGTGGACAATACAACTGGAATATGTCTGAACTTAACAGAAAGTGGTGCAACTGCCTCCAAGACAAGGCAGAGGACACACCACACACAATTTCATACATCAAAAACCTCATTTCAAACTTTGCTAAAGCCGACACACGGACAACAAGCATGTGGTACAACAGGATATAGCTACAGCATAGGAGTTTAAGGTCACAGCCATCAGTCATGTCTGGAAACAGCAGTTGTAACAGACAAGGAGAAATGTAATTAACTAAGCACTTGCAGGCTACGTTCATTTACAGTAAAACACAAAGGCTTCGGCGTCGTCCAAGTGTCAGACAGAGGATTGAAATTTACATAGTAAGTGAGAAAAATGTTTCGGTTGCACCTGATGAAACGCTGGACTTTCACCATTTGCCTTTGAAATGAATCACACGCTGGAAGCAGAACAGCAGCAGGTCCTGTGATACACATATTAATGCTCTGGCTGGTGTTCACCCGGAGCTCAGCACCAGCTTATGAGAGAGTGGGTAATTTATATCAGATGTCAGGAGCCAACTCTCCCGCTCTCAAGGGCCATAACAGGCGTGCAGTATTACAAGCATTAGCATCTAATTGGCATTAGAACATACTGTACATGATGCTGACGTGTTATAGTGATTTTTATGAGGCTCTCTGTTTATTTGACCTGTGAATTCACCTCAGCCGTGACAGCTCGGCAACGGTGTGAAATATTTTAGGGATAAAACACCAGGTGGGAGAGTTCATCACAGCACATTAAATTTGAGTGATCCAACTGTGCTCACTGATCTCCAGGTGAAGATGGAAATCCATTATCATTCTGAGAGTGAGGGATTTTATATCCAGACATTCACACACACACACACACACACACACACACACACACACACACATTCGCACACACACACACACTTTCTCTGTTGGTGTCTGTGTCTTGCTGCTTTCATATAAGCACTAGCACTCGATCCAGTTTCCACCACTTTAGGTGTCGGCTGCTGGAGCTGAATCACACTCATGAGTTAGCAGATAGGTTACAGTGGAGGGGACCAGCAGTGGACACCACTGGCTGTGTAAGATCAATTAATCGTGTGCAGGCAGGATCGATGTCTATGTCCCCGTTTTCTCTTGTTTTTAATAACAAAATCTGTCTGGAAGCTTGAACACTGGTCAGAATCACCATTCATCACACCTCAGAGCCATTAGAGGCTGAGAGGATTTCATTCAGAGTAAGATTACCTCTCTCCTCCCCTTGTGTCTGTTTTCCATCCATCTTTGTTTTTTCCTTTCTTCATCAGGAGGTGTTTACTGGTGCTGTCCTAGTTTCTGCTGTCTTTTCAGGACACAGACAGATACTTCACAATATGAGTGATCGTTAATCTTCACTGTATTAATTTATTCTTTTTTTCATGCTTCTTGATTTCGCTCCCTCTCTGGGTTCAGTCTTCAGGCTGTGTGCCAGATGTAAGAGAATCCTGCAGAATAAAACCCACAGCGATATTTGAACCAACTTTACTTGTGGCTCTTCAATAAATGTTTCGATCGGCATATTCATGAGCAGGAATTAGCATGTTATCGTCACCAGAGGGTGAGAGTCCTACAGTTTGACCCTTGGCCACTCTCCAGAACCTGACCCAGCTTTGCTTTAGCCAGGAATGCTGTGCATCTGGCAACTTGCCTCTCAAAGTGATGCCAGTGCATTATCACCTGCAGCACATGCTCCCACCACTGTGCCCTTGAGTGAAGCACTCGCCAGACCCTGAGCTGTCACACTTTGGCTGACCCTGTGCTCTGACTGCTCTGTGAGTGCTAAGATCTATTTGGTTTTACAGAGCCCTCACCAGGGAGTCCACCAGGACAGACTTCACTGTGTTTTAAAGCCAGGAGTTTTCAAAACAAAGGAAAATTAGTATCATGGACTCTCTTTGGTAGCTAATACAATCCAGAGGTCATATACTGTGCAGGAATCTTTGAACCTGATCTGAAAGGTGATCTAACTTGCCAAAAATAGTATGTATCAGATGGCTGAAACGGATATTGTTTTATCAATAATGGATCAGTTCCTGTTAGCGTTGGCACCTTTTTAAAACTCATTGTTTTGGTTTTAGAGCCTGTAACATCATTGTCACATGACACAGTTTCCAGTGTAGCAGCTGCAGCTGCAGATGTTTTCAGCAAAGAATTTCAGATAAACCCACAGTGCACAACTTTTTCAAGACCCAAGGGCAGACACACAAAGTTAGTGCATTAATCTACGAATTATATTGGCATCCTAATAACTACATGGTTAGTGCATTAACCTTAAAAGTTGGTATGTCGGTGTTAAGTTTACCATTAGATCTCCTGACTTCAAGTTGGGTTTTTAGGGACTGTCTAATACAGTCCAACAAAACTGTTCTGAAATAAAGATTAATAATATCACTTTTTGTTCTGGCCGACTGTTCCAGATTGAACTGTGTAGGTTTTATAAGGTTTGCAGCACATTGCTGTTTCAGGTAGCAACAGCATATTTAATTGCCCCGTCAGTCACGATGACATCCTGTCGATGAGATTAATGGCTGTGCTTGTACTGTGTTGGTTATGTCATGTTTAATAAGAGTCCTAAGCTTTGAGATTGTTCTTGGCATATTCCCCTGATTCACCGCCATCACACACACACTTTCACTTTGACTTACTTATGAGCACTGCACCTAATGTTTCTTAAATTATGTCCTCTCTCTCTATCAACTGAGTGACCATGACCACTCTGCAGTTTGTTTACCATAATATTTTTATGACTTAGAGTGCAGGAGTGGCTCTGCTAGTTTTATGTATTGCATTTATCCAGCGCCTTAATGATCAGCCACAGATGTACTGCAGATTTTACATCCAAGCTGCTCAACCCTGCTGACCCCCTCCCCTCACATTTGTCTCCTAAAAATCCAGTTGGCAGAAATCGATGTCAGGGCCAGATACAGGGAGAATGCAGTGAGCGTTGGAGCTTGCTAATAGCCTGGTTCTGTGTGACTGCAGATCTAGGGCTGCCATGGGTAATTTCATTTGTTGACTCCCCATGGTAATGCCCCTGTCACTTTCAGGCAGCCCGGTGGGGTAAAGTGGGAACGGGGAAATGCATTAGGGAGAGTCTCCGCTGGCCAGATAACTTGACGTTATACATCATGGTAGTAAATGCAGGAACATTCACAGTGATGAATACAAAACATTAAGAAGCAAAACACCCATCACTGAGAACATCTCCCACAAGATTCAACATTCAGATGGATGGTGCAGGTTTATAGTAGAGAGAGAACTGCACCAAATGTTGAGCCGACGATCTCACGGATGCAACGATTTTGTGCCTTAAAGTCAACTTTTCATGACTTCATTGTGTTATTCATATAATGCTGGCTGATAACACTCCAGACTGCTGATGATGATGATATTAAAATGCACCATGTGATAGCATGGGGAGTAGTGTATATGAGAAACCAACTAGAGTACAGCAAAAATGCATCCCCCCTCTCTCTTCCTGAGTGGGTGAAATTGAATCTCCACAGCTGACAGCTCTGAGCGTCAACCTTCACTTATTCTCAAACCTTGCCTGAGGAAAACTGTGTAAAATTTAATGATGCTACAGACATGGTGGTGAAGAAATCTTGATTTCTCTCATTAGGATGAACCAGAGAAAGAGGGAGAAGTGGGCTTTTGGCTAATTTGTCGTGGAGCAGTTTGCACTGAGGAGAGAGGGAGTATAACCTCCTTTCAGTCGCACTAAAACTCATAATGATTCTGCCACTAATGCAAACATGTAATTGCTTTGTGAAAGACCATGAACCTCATCTTAATTTCTTCTGTGTTTTTCCATTAGCAGGTCTCCACGGCCTCGACTAATGACGCTTTTTTGGGGGGTTTTTACGGCCTTGTTTAAAGCATCTTTAAAGCCTCTGTTCTCAGTTTTTCCTCACAATTTTCCTCAGAGCTGTGCTGGTGGAGAACATCCCAGAGGACATCTCCTTCCTGGACAATGGCACATCCCACGTGCCTCTCTCAGCAGGGCTGCACAGCCTCCTGGACCGAGCCAGACGGGTCGTAGAGATAGTTTCCCCGCGGTGGCAGCTCAACTCCTCCGAATATGAATCCAGCTTCCAGCCGGCTGCGAGACAGGTAGAACCAGAGCAGGCCAACAGAGACTTGACTCTGTTAAAGTTGTGAAGTTTATTTACATTTTGTGCCTGTTTTTGTCTTTTGTCTGTCTCCTCTTCTGTGTCTTTGCATGAACTGACCTCGTTGTCTCCTCTGTATAATAATCAGTTGTAAAGAAGAAGTGCTCAGTGCTTTACTTATAAGTCAGTGTGCCAATGCAGCAATGTGAGCATACTTTCCCATCTTCTGTTTAAGATTTGACTTAATTAAAAGTATCAAGTACAAAATGTTAAAGTAAGTAAGTAGAAAATGAAATGTACTTTAGCCAGACATCACCTGTGATATACAGTTTGAGTTCAGTTTTAGTTTGTTCATAACTCATGCAAGTGCAGAAAAGTTTATTGCTGATTGATTTTTAAAGTGTAACTAATTTAAACTTTATGTCCAACCTCAGAGCCAGATGTCCTCCTAACGACCAAAAGATAAATCTGAGGCTTAGGAGATGACTAATGGGACAGGAAAACCGAGATATATATTTTTTAATTCTCTTTAATACTCACATTTCTCTGATGTTTGCCATAATGTGAAAAAATGTACAATTTTATCTTTTGATAAAATTAATTTTACCTATTCACCTTCAAAAGGGTCATACAATTAAAAGAACTCAGGCCACAGGTTTAATTTATAAGAATGTGTTTTACCAGCTCATCTCACTTTGGTGTCCAAGAGACGTGTGTTGTGGTGAAAGCCTCCGACACTGCACCAATAAGGAACCAGGCTTATGGACAGAAGTCATTGAACTAAAAAGATGTTTCTTCTTCTGCCAAGTCAAGACAGTCAATTATGTCAAAGCAGACCAAACATCATTATGATATAAGCGAACAGCCCCAAATGATCCCTAAAGTCGGAAATCAATAACTGTCTTTTTAAAATTGTACTTGATGGTAAAATAAGACAGTCTGGACTATTTTCAGGCTCCTTGAAGCGAACTACTCATTTTGGAATTGGACCCGATGTTTGTCATTGGCAGTTTCCTTTCCAAAGGTTTGGCCAGGCTCAGACTGAATGCAAACACACACACACACACACAGACTGACACACCACAGACACCCACCGTCCTGCTTTAAGAAATAGAAGATGTCAGGTCCAATGAAAGCCTGAGGCTGTTGATTGGAAAGGGCCTCAGAGCAGAGAAGAGCTAATGGCCTCTTGCCTGCAGCAATCTGTCCACAAACTGTAGCCAAAAAGAAAAAAAGACATCTAATCAGGATGGAGGCTGGACCAGGAAATTTAATAAACTATAAAGGCAACGCTACAAGAGGTGGAGGTGGAGGTGCTCTGGTATAGCAGCCCTGTGCACCACACACCTATTTGTGTCCTTCATATTTTAGTAAAGACACATTGAGAGGCTTCACTGTCAGTTCTCTGCATCGTCTCAAATCCTTGAGAGTGGAAGGAACTCGGGAGACGGTTCCTGAGTTTCCTGAGCTGTGCTGTGCAAGACAATGAGCTTCCCTCACATGTCACTGCTGCATGAATGGTGATGTGATCTCTAAAGACATTAAATGGTGTTTTAGTTTGCTTAGACCTCGCTGACTCATCTCTAATTTGCAAAGTTTTCTGCATTACACCCTGACACCTGCCTGACTCATCAGTGTCAGGAGGTGGACGACTTTCTTTTGGAAGAAGATACAAGCCAAAAAAGAAAAAAGAAAAACCTGAAAGTAGACATTGGATTGAGTGAAATCACTGTTTCACTGCCGTATTTCAAAAATAACCTGAGGTTTTTGCACATAAACAACTGCTGTTGAATGTGTAATATTACACAAGATTAATGCAGTATCTTATGGCTGATGTGTTTTTCTAAATTCAGCAGGATGTTACTGGACAAACAAGACATCGCAGAGGTTGGGTGCTCATGAATGACGGTGGCATATTATCAAAGAAAATCCTCAAACTAATCAGGAGTCTTGTCTGAATTTACATGGTGCATGAACTTGATGTGACAGCAGTGATGTGTTGGTGTGTTTGCCTCAGGGCAGGGCTCTGCTGTCCAGGCTGCAGGGGCTGACAGCAAGAGGAATCCAGTTGAAGATCTCCAGCGGGATGATTGACTCGCGAGAGCTGGAGATACTCGGCCAACACAGTCAGCGCCCTCTCTCACTGTATTATACATACTGTGTGTCTGTTTGTGTTCAAACATGCTGCAGCTCAGCTCTGTCTGTTTACTCTGCTCACTGCCCCCTTTCCTCTCCCCATTTGTCCTCCTTGCTCATTCTCCGTCTTTCCTTTCATCTGCTGTTGTGTCTTTCTGTCTGCGCTCTGATCTGTTTTTATCCCTCTGCATGTGTAACACTCTTTATTTTAAACCCTTATTTGTTTTTCTTGATGCCTTGTGTCTGTTTTTTGACATCCCTCCTTCTCTCTTTCTCTCTCTATTTCTAGATGCCGAGGTCCACTACGTGAACATGACGGCGCTGACCAAAGGCAGCCTCCTCTCCTCTTTCTGGGTGGTCGACAGGAGACATTTCTACATTGGCAGTGCCAGCATGGACTGGAGATCCTTGGCCACAGTATCAAATCAAACACCAAACACACACAGACACACATTCATGCTTATTCATATTCATATAAAGTGCTTTGATGAGCACTTTTTAAGACTCGAACGTGCAGCATTGTATTTGAAATTCCTCATGAAATCTGCATCATCTTAAATACTTAAAACAGTAACATGATCTCAGGTTCATTTATTTTGTGAGATTTCAAAGAGTATACTGAATATGTACTGTATACAGTTTGCCTTTAATTTTAACTGAGTAGTGATGTTTACATGTTTCTGAATGTATGGATGATTTCAGTTGATATGCAGTTGCAGTCATGTAAAAGTCATGAGCCCTATCAAACCACACACGTATAGATAATCATCTAATATTTGGTCACGTCCCAGTGTCTCTTAAGTCATGTAAGGTGGTGGCAACTAAAAATAGACAGTGGCCATTCTTTCATCTCTGTCTTCAAAGCTGGGTATCTTAACTTCACTGAAGTGCTGGCCTGTTTGTTATGGAGCTTCATCTATTATATTTAGACACCAAAGATACAAGGGGAAGATGATTTGAAGTCGAGTTGAGTGTCACCACCAAAAATCAAAACCTACTTGGGTGCATGGGTTTCATTTTATCAATCTAAATTTAGACATGTTTCAAAATCCATTGTTAATTATTGTTATTTTATTCTTGCTAATTCCAGGTGTCCCATTTAAAGTCAAATTAGATGTGTTTTAGACCACTGGACTATCAGGACATCCGTATTTATGGTTGTTCTTCACAAGTCACATTATGAGCTGTATTCTTATTCTTTTTCAGAGTGTGTGTTGGTGTTGGATCTGAGCTTTATTCAGGATACTTTGCTCTCATAAACACTGCAGGGAGAGAATAAGTGTGTGGAGCGCATGAGAGAGAAAAAAGGCAATTTAAATCATACAAGCTGTGAAGCTGAAATGGAGAAGTGCTTCTTTGGACAAAAAAAAAAAGTGCAGCCAGTGAGGAAAGAAAGAAAAATGAGACCAGAGAGAGGAACCAGTGTAGAAGAACCCTTCCCTGCTGTTGCTGTGATGATGGCCAAAGGGCTGTAATTGGACATCCAGTGGAAGGTGCCTGCTGTGTGGATGGGTGTGTAAAATCTTGAAAGAATGGCAATGAGGCAGGTTATGATTACCTGGAAAAGGATGGAGAGCATTTTTGTCAGTGACAGTGAAAGTAATGTCGATGAAGTTCAGGATAATTATGAGGATCTTGATACATGGTAAATGTGCTCTCCGTGCTCATGTTGGTCTAACACAGAGTTTTTGTTTGTTTTTGCTCTCCAGAGGAAGGAGCTGGGTGTGTTGTTGTACAACTGCAGCTGTCTGGCTCTGGACCTCCACAGGGTCTTCAGTCTCTACTGGGGGCTCCAGTATAAAGACTTCATCCCCTCCTTCTGGTCCAAGCGCCTCTTTGCTCTGTTCAACAAGAACACGCCTCTGGAGCTGTCTCTCAACAGCACCAAGGCTCAGGCCTACATCTCTGTAAGTCTCTGTCTCTGTCTGTAGTGATATTTTACAGGATCATGTGTAGCTAGAGAGTGACTGCATTTACATTTCTATCTTAATTTACTTGATTTTCGGGACATGTCTCAATTTTTTCACAACATTTTGATGTCTTGAAATAGAAAAGCATCGTTTAAATTTTCCACTTCCATTGATATTGAAATGTTCACATCTCATGTCATAACAGTTGAAGTACAGGTGTAATCAATAACATTAATACAGTTGAGGACCGAGTCATCATCAGTGACAATTGTTTCACCCGTGTCAGTCAAAACTCATTTCCCCCCATTTATCAAGCTCCCAAGTTCATACACTCAAAAAACTAAGAGCTCAAGTCCAAGTTTCACAAACACACACACAAAAAGAAAGAAAGAAAACTGCTTTAAATACAGTAGGTACCAAAAAACAACTCACTTCGCCTCCGTTCACTCAAGAGGCCTGGAATACAAGAAAAGGTCACCAGGTTGTGCTGGTAAAGAAGGTGAACATAAAAATCGACTTGATGTTTATATAATGTTTTGTCAAAATAAACAGGTTGCTTGGTTACAGAAATTCGTCATTCTTGCCTCTTTTTTTGAGAGAGAAATATCAGGGTCAACAGCTGACCCTTGAGATGTAGTTATTGAAGTCTTTTCAAAATCTATAAACATGCATGAACATATACACTCAAAAAGAATAAATGATCAGAGTTAATATCATCATTGAAAAATTGGATGCACTTCTTTTGTCACTGCATCTTAAATCATGTGGTCATTCTGCTTCTAGTAAGAAGAAAAAGAAGAAGGCATTATTATTTATTGGCCTCTGTCTCCCGGAGACAGTGTGGCCTTTGGCTAGGCCATGTGTAAATCCATTTCATGTAGATGCATGGGAAAAGTGGTCTGAAACATCAGAGATATCAGAGGAGCTCCTTAATTGATGAATTGGTCTCAGCTGTGGCTCTGGCCTGAGGCTCAGAGGTTGCCACGGCAATTTGAGGGGATTGCCACGACAATAGATAGACCCCAGGCAGAGGCAGGCAAAACACAGAGAGAGAGAGAGAGTGTGACTTTCTGCCTCCGCGCTGGTCTCTCATTTGGGCTTATTGTGACAAAACAGAAGCTCCAATCAGAATGAGAAGCAGACCGTGAGCAGCCAGAGGCCTTCCTGAAGACGTTGATATGTTTTTGGTCTTTCTGGAGTAAATCTTTCATAAACCTATGCAAGTTATATACAGGCAGCACTTGCATTTTTGCATTGCAGTTAATGGGCAGCTGGAAGGACTCATGCTTCAAATTCTCCAAGTTTCTCTGCTTTTTGCAGCATGACCTGTGTACATCAGCACAGTCCCAGGACTGCTAAAAATAGGTGACAATATCTGTCCCCCATGGGCGTGTAGGACCTTCAACAGGAGTAAAACCGGCGTTAACGGTTCTCCTGCGATGCTGAATCAAAACGTCTGCTGTGAATTATCAGAAACTTTGACATATGTTCAGGTTTTAAAACAAGAGACGCAGCAGCCATCTCTATCTGCGGTGTCAGCTTGGTGGGAGAGTACATTTTTCATACGCAGCGTCTCCGCAGGACACTGTATCTCTCAGCGTCAACAGCTCCCTGTGGATGAGTGATGGTGATGATGACATCCAACCTGCAGCAGAAAGCAGTTGGACCATCTGTCCATCTTTGTATGACTGATATAAACAGAAAAAGTGTACACACAGATGATAGATTCATATTCATTCATAAGAAGTTAAATCTCTTTTCACTATAGCTAGTTGAAGTCAAATACCAACAGTGCTATAGGTGGATAATACTGATGGTGAGATGTTACAATGGCCTGCATGCCACTCTGACGCTCTTTCTTACGGCCACTGACTCACTTCCTAATTGTCCTTGTCGTCTTTCCTCTTCTGTTGACAGAGCTCTCCAGATGTTTTCATCCCCAAAGATCGCAGCAGTGACCTGGAAGCCATTTCCTGGGTCATCCAAGAGGCCCGCCATTTCATTTACATCTCCATCATCGACTACCTGCCCCTCCTCAGCAGCAGCGCCCACAAGTTAGGACCACTCCCCCACTGCAGGAGTTGCTTTCCTTGGAATGATTTGACAAGCATTTATCATCAAAAGTTTGAATGCCTTGCTTTGATTCGAGTGATTAAACTGTGTGTGTGCCAGCATGTCCCTCTGGCTGTGTTCCAGCAGTTGACCGTGTGTGTGTGTGTGTGTTTGTATCTGTGCCAAGGTACTGGTCTCGTATTGACGGCCTCATCCGGGAGGCTCTGATCCTGAAGAAGGTGCGGGTTCGTCTGCTGATAAGTTGCTGGGAAGAGACTCAACCACTTACTTTCAACTTCATCTGGTCCCTGAGGAGCCTGTGTATGGAGCAGGCCAACTGCTCACTGGAAGCTGTAAGTACAAGGCCACTACGATTAACAGCTCTAAAGATATGCTTTATCAGTTTTCACTGCACCACTTTATGTGTGTGTGTGTGTGTGTGTCTGTGTGTGTTTGTACTCCTATCATTGTGAGGACAAGTGTGAATTTTAAACCTTTGGAGTGAGGACCATCTTGTAATCCCGGTCCCGGTCCCGATCCCGATCCCGATGCCGGTTCCGGTTCCGGTCCCGGTCCCGGTTCCGGTCCCGGTTCCGTTTCGGGTTCCGGTCCCGGTCCCGGTCCCGGTTCCGGTTC
>OMNW01032310.1:0-19809 GCA_900303245.1 Selene dorsalis
TATTGAAACAAAAGCTAACAACAGTGGTGAGTACACCACAACAAATATGTCAGTGTGTCAATAAGTTGTCATGTGACCAAAGGACGTCCACTTCTCAGCCTTTCTGTGACTCCTCTAGTCTCTCTGTGTCTCTGTCCAACCTGCTGATGAGACTTTGAGCTCAGTGGACACTTCCCTCTGACAACATCCTCTTCTGAAGCCTCCACATGTCCAGGTGCTGGTGAAGGACTGTAAAGGTGTGGTCTTGGTCTCATGATGTCAGAAAGTGAACAGCAGTTTACACCAGATGTTAGCCTTAGGTTATAATGCATTTTAAGAGCATTCTGAAATTTCATCCCAAAGCCCAATATCCCAAACTTTTTGTGAGTAGTGTATATGAGCCAAAAACAACAACCTATATCTGTTCATTTGCACGGGATCTAAAGTCTGATCACAAGTGATAACTTTAAATCCAGGTGAGACCACTGACCACTTGTGATGGGATCAATGGAGACATATGATCTGACAATAAAGAACATCTCACCAGTCTCCACTGAGCTTGCAGGGCCCAGTCAAGGGGTTGGAGTAGATGTAGAGAGGCCAGCCATAGGCAGCTGCAGCAAACTGCATACAGTGAGCTGCTTTCTCAAGTTCTACCTCCAAATCATCTTCCTGCAGAAAGTCAAACATGAGGGAAATGAAAATCAGCATTAACATCACTGTCAAGTCACAGGTCGACCGTGGCTCCACTACTCACAGGTGGAGGGGAAGGAGAGTCAGGGACTACATCGTCTGGGTCTCTGCTCCGCTCTAACTTATCCTGCTCCTGGTGCAGCAGAGCCAGACCAGCTGCAATATCACTGGGGACCAGATCTGTGTCCTGCCACACAGACAACAGAACTGCATGTTTTATCATAAAATCTGACAGAATTCACTATGCAGACCCACAAACTGAAGGTGTAAAAGAAGGCAAAGACCAACAAGTGAGGGGAACCCTTACAGAAAAAAACCCGCTGACGAGCTGCGCAATGCTGGAGAACGCCGCTCGGTGGCTTTCATCCTGAGGCAGACAACAGCACAGAAGCCGCAGCCTGCTCTCCCACACCTTGACAGCCACGGAGCGAGCCGTGGAGAATAACTGGCTGCCCTCTTCTCTCACTCCCAGAGGCTCCATGGCTGCAGGCTGTGGGCGGGGGTTTCCCAGAGGGTCAAACACAAACACCACCCCCACCCCCGTAAAGAGCAGGATGATCCAGCTGTTGAGAAAGACAGAAATAATCTGGATCACAACACATCCACTAAATGTAACACAATTTACTGTTATGAAAACACATGAGTGACAGGTTAAAGGAGCCTCCATCATACATACCAGTTTTCCACCAAGATTAATCTAGCACTAGTTCTAGGCTGGTGCTAGCATGAGTTCCTAATTGGCTCAACTTGATAAGTTTGGACCATTTTCCAGTCAGAAAGTGATCATTATGATTCCAAATACTTAGTCAGTCTATTCAAATGACACCTGCTTCGACATCTGCTCTGGTGTTTTTGGAGATGTGAGCACCGTCATACCAGAGGGAGACACCAGGCAGGGAATAAAAGTCTCACGTTTGCAGGCTTTTGTTAATTTACTGATGGCTCTGTGTCCTTGGTGTCTTAATGTCTGAAAAATGAAATCTGTAGCTGGTTGTTTGTCTGAGAAAGATAAAGCTGTATTACAGGATTTACTGAAGAGTTTAACATCAGCTAGGAGCTTCTGTACAAACACGGCAACACATTTCAATAACAATAAATACATACAAATGAACACAGGCTCTGCGCTTCATATTACACTTTGTTAGGTTTTTATATGTTATAGGAAATTAAGTGTACATTTTACTATGGTCTGTCGATGTCAATTCCCATCTGTTTGTGGAGATGTGAGTTTAGATGAATTTGTCACAGTACAGTTACATTTAGTCTTGATGAAGGAAACTGAGCTGAGCTGCTAATACCTGAGGGCTGTACTACGAAGGAGGCTCAACATGGCGAGGCTTTGTGTTCATGATCCAGCTAAACAAAACCTAAATTCCCGATCTCAGTTAACTGGTATTACAAAGGTGGTTATCAATTTGTTAAGTCCAGCTCTCAGCTTTGTGCTCTGTGCGCATTCACATCAAAGGGGGCGTTTGGGGTCATATGATTCTACTCCCGCACAAAATCGATTCCAGCCTGCTGATTTCAGCCAAGAGGAGCAGGTTGTTTTAATGGAGAGCTGTGAGGAATACAGAAATGTGATGACAGCCAAAAGCAACACCGCTGCTGCAAATAGGACAAGAGGCTGTTTTTTCATTTCTGACAGCTGAACATTGCACAGCTTTAAATATGAAGCTTTAACCATTTAAACAAAAATAAACTAAAGCAACAACAATTATCATTTATATTGTTCTCATATATTTTACTGATAGCAATTATAGAATGCAAGTGTGTGTTTTATTGAAAGCGAGGCTGTGTGTGTGAGAGAGGTGAAATTATTAACTTTACTTATTATCTGTCCTGCTGTGAGCACACAACATTTTTCAGTGGCCTCCATACGCTGTATATAAAAGTATATATAATATATAATGGCATCCTGATGCTCGGCTCAGATGCAGTTAGAGCGTATTCTCTCAGATCACCTGTAGACCTGTAGAATGACACCGCTCGGAGAGTTCATCAGGAAACACCAGCGGATCAGCGCAATCTCCAAACCCCCTCTCCCTCCGTAGGGATGCTGGGCTCTGATCCAGCGCCACTGGACTTTCAAAGGAAAGGTGACGCCATCTCCAAAGCAGTTAAATGGTGAAATAGCTGCACTTTTATAGCTGATTGTAAGATGAAACTCTGAACATAACCTGGTCAGGACCAGGTTATGAACTAAGCATAAGTTACCATGGTGGTCTAGCTGGGTTAAAAGAGAGCCACCTTAGTGATAGAGGAAAGCCTGGCTTTAGACTCAACATACCTCGCTAACCCACTAAGCTTGCTTCGTAGTACACCCCTCTGGTCTGGTCTTTGGTCAGGTTCACATTTGTTTCTTGGAGTTGCAGTTGTCATGTTTTGGTTGGTCTATAGGAGACAATAACCCAAGCCCCAAGCTCTTCATTTTAGACCAGCAGAGTGTTGTTGCTACCTTCGAATCAGTTTTCCCAGCTTGACAGTTTTTCTTGTTTCCACAGATGGCTCCTAATCAGGACCACATTTGCTTTGGTCGAAAAGAGGTACAAGAGTCTGGTTTTGGACCAGGTGTTGGTCCTCCAGACCAAAACCATTCTTCACATATGTTTACTTATATGGTGATGATGATAGATGATGACAATGGCGGATGTGGAAGTCATATTTTAGTGGAGAGCACTGTGTAATATGTTGCTCAACATCTCCTATTGATTACCTGGGTTATCTTCCCTTTTGTCTGTCACCATCTGTACCTGTGATCAACTCACCTGGCAACCACTGCTGCGATGACAGCACCCACTGTGGCAGGATCACACCCTTTGCCCTCATCAGAAACCCACACAGCTCCCAGACAGGCCCACACCAGCTCAGGAACATACAGGAGAGCTCGCAGGTACACCAAGGCAGGGATAGAGCGCCGTCGGCCAGGGTTTGTTATGGTTCCTGGGAAACAATCACACATATCACTGACATACCTGTGCTGTTTACCTGTAGAAGACCGCTGATTAATGTTTAACGTGCTGCACGGTTCAACAAATATCTGCCTGCAGTTAGAGCTGTCCCTTTCTCCTTTGACTGTTGTATTTTCTGGCAGTTCAGTCTTTTGAAAGTTTACAGCTGGTACGCTCCTGCTCAAAATCTTAAGACCAGTTAAAAAATTGCATGAATTTGCATTTTGCACTGTTGGATCTTAGGAAGGCTCTAAGTAGAGCTTAAAAATGCAAAAAGAAGAAATGGGAACAAGAGACCAAAAGTTGTGAGCAGGAAATTTATTGAAAACAACAACTTAACTGAAATAGGCTGTTCATCAGCTGGTCAAAAGTTTAAGACCACAGCCTTTAAAAGCCAAAATCTGTGCAAAAATTTGGATTCCATGTCATTTCCTGTCAAGTAATCACACTGTGAAGATCTCTTGATGTCAAAGGCAAAAAAGCTCACCTACTTTGAACGTGGGAGGATTGTTCAGCTGCATAAACAAGGCCTCTCACAACGTGCCATCGCTGCTGAGGTTGGACGCAGTAAGACAGTCATTTTACATTTCTTAAAAGATCCTCAGGGTTATGGAACAAAAAAATCAAGTGGTAGACCCCAAAAAATCTCACCGGCGCTGAGCCGGAGGATCCAGATGGCTGTCCGTCAAGACACGGGACGATCCTCGTCCCAAATTAGACGGTATCTGAGAAGGATGGGCTTCAAAAACAAGAAACGTCTTCAAAGGCCACGTCTCCTTCAACACCACAAAATTGCCCATTTGGACTTTGCAAGGGAGCACCAAACATGGGACATTCAAAGCTGGAAGAAAGTTTTATTCTGTGACGGGAAAAAATTTAACCTTGATGGTCCTGATGGCTTCCAGTGTTACTGCCATGACAAGGAGATACCACCTGAGATGTTTTCCACGCAGCACAGTGGAGGGGGCGCCATCATGATCTGGGGTGCTATTTCCTTCAATGGAACAATGGAGCTCCAGGTTGTGCAGGGGCGTCAAACAGCAGCTGGCTATGTGGAGATGTTGCAGCGGGCATCCCTCATGACTGAGGGCCCTCGTCTGTGTGGTAATGACTGGGTTTTTCAGCAGTACAACGCTACAATTCACAATGCCTGTCTGACCAAGACTTTTTTCCAGGATCCAGGATTTTTCCTTGGACCATCCTGCGTGTTCCCCTGATCTTAATCCAATTGAGAACATTTGGGGATGGATGGCAAGAGAAGTTTACAAAAATGGATATCAGTTCCAGACAGTGGATGCCCTTCATGAAGCCATCTTCACCACTTGGAGCAACATTCCCACTAGCCTTTTGGAAACACATCAAGCATGACAAAACGAATTTTTGAAGTGATCAACAATAATGGTGGAGCTACTCATTACTGAGTTAAAAGTTTAAGACCACAGCTCAAAAAAACCCAAAAACCTCCTAAAACAGAAATTAAAGTGTCAATAATTTCTGTTTTAGGAGGTTTTGGGGTTTTTTTGAGCTGTGGTCTTAAACTTTTGATTAGCTGATGAACAGCCTACTTCAGTTAAATTGTTGTTTTCAATAAATTGCCTGCTCAAAACTTTAGGTCTCTTGTTCCCATTTCTTCTTTTTGCATTCTGAAGCTCTACTTAGAACCTTCTCAAAATCTAACAGTGCAAAATGTAAATTATTTCAATTTTTTAACTGGTCTTAAGATTTTGATCAGGAGTGTAATATTATAAAAAAGATGGTGCATAAGCACACCTGGCTGCTACAATCTGTTTGCTTCATATCCTACCAGTTTCTTACAGTTGTGTTGTGCAAGGTAACAACTGTCATGCAAACTTCCAACATTGCATAATCCAGAATAACACGTACTATCGCAAAAAAGCTCTGTAAATTTCCGCCCTTGCCCTTAATTCAAATGGACTGTAAATACCAACAAGTTGGTGAAAAAGGCACAGCAGCGGTTACTTCCTGAGACCACTCAGGAAGATAAACCCATCACAGCACCTGCTTGTGTCTTATTATTGCTGTAACATTGAGAGTACCCTGACCCACAGCATTCTGACATGGTACGGGAGTTGCTCTGCGGCACACAAAAAGGCCCTGCAGAGAATCATAAAAACTGCACAAAACATCACAAACTCTTAACTAAAAGCCCTGAACGACATCTTCACCTCTCGCCGTCTGCAGGAGTCACACAACATTATCAAGGACCCTTCCCACCTTGCCCACCACCTTTTTGAACTTTTGCCATCTGGCAGAAGATACGGGCTCATTTAAACATGCACCACATGATATCAGAACAGTTTTTACCCCACAGCCATAAATACACTTAACAGTGAAGCAACCACCTGATGAACAGACATTTTATTGTCCGCATCCTGACTGTGCACCTTAATTTCATTGTACATGCATGTATAATGACAATAAAGATTATCTATTTTTCTATTCTATTCTATTTCACCTGCACATTTTCAAATCACCAGAATTCTAGGTAGAAGACATACTATTTACCTTGAGCACTGACGTAAACAATAGCAGCTAATGTTAGGATGATGAGACCAAGCACGACCAGCAGTCCGACCAGGTAGCTGTGAAGAATTCTCCCATTACAATCAAACCCGCCCTTGTGATGAGTGTACAGGATCAATGTGCCAATCCACCTAGAACAGTAGCAGGGGACAAAACAAGAGTCATGGAATAGTTATTATTACCTTTAACCTAATAAACGCACACCAGAAATCTACACCTGAGGGTAAGCATGAGGCAACATACCAAAGCACACGGACGAACAATTCAATACAGCCGGGGAAAACGAGGTCGTCGCTGGCGATGCCCCACCGCCGACCGAACACCACCATTCCAGGCATTTTGCAGGCGAAGAAGTCGAGATACGGCACTGGTTGATAGTAAAAGGTGTTTTCCACACTACAGTGAGAAAGTGGGCAGGGTTCTCCTGATCGACGGACAGCTCACGCCCTTCATTATCACTGACAATGCAGCAGCTACCATGGGCAGCACCGAGTCCTACCCAGCGCAGTCACATTCTATTTCCCAATGTTACAATGTTGCTCCAATGATTTAGCGCTGGCCTAGCTACAGCCAAAGGTCTGGCAAGTGTGTGTGTGTCCGTTAGCGTTATCTAATTTGACAAAAGTAACCTCAAGTCCTGGTGCTGTCATGAACAGTGTAACGATTTGCGACCTGTCAACATATAGCTACATGTAGCTACCTCGGGTATCGACAGATATCAGGATTAATACCGCTGCTTGACCAGCTTCCAATATTAGCAACCTCGCTGACACACTGTGAGACTCTTCAGGAAAATTGATAGTTAACCCTGTTCGCTTCGCTTCTATTGTTTAGCTGGTGGTGTATTAAAAAAAACAACTTTTTCCACTGGAAAAGACGTTGCCTGTCCGCCTAAAGGTTCCGGGGCATATCGAAACCTGGCTTGTTTTGTTTTTCTCAAAAACAGTGTCCGTCCGCCGATTTATCCCGATTGCAACAGCAAACGTTACGAGTGAAAGTTCCGCTTTCTTCTTCTGCAGGTTTTGAAGGCGGCTTGCGTCCAGGGCGTTGCACTACCGCCATCTACTGTATCTAAATAACCCCTACAGTCGCTAGTCCGTTCGTCTTCACAGAGTCTGCCGATTAGGCAGACCTAGAGTGCCTGGAGAGAGATTCTCCAGGCACTCTAGGCAGACCCGGCTCTTGGTGTAGCGATTAAGGCGGTCGCCTAGAGCGCCACCTGGCTGGGGGACGCCGCCAGTGGGAAAAAGGCCAATAGTTTGCGATGCCCATTTGGGCCCTTCCTTTACGCTCTGTCTTGAAAATAACAAATAACACAACGTATGGCCACAACCAGCCCTGCCATTAGGCCATTTATTAAAAAAAAAAAAAAAAAAAGATCATGAATCTGTCTCCACACACACTTTTCAATGTGTTCCTTGTCTTTTCTACCTTATTCATTCATTCCATAATGGTCTTTCTTTCCAATACATATTTTCTGCATCCACTTACATGTTGCACTGTTTCATCCTCCTGGCACCTGTCACACATTTTCTTAAGTGATCGCATTATGTACGTCAGCTAAATTGGTATCCCAGTCACATTTATCAAAGTAGCATTACTCATTATTGCAGTCTGCACACGGGTTGTATTAGGTCTGCTTTGTAAGTCTAACTCTTCCGATGGGGTTCTATCGGTTCCATGGTGTAATGGTTAGCACTCTGGACTCTGAATCCAGCGATCCGAGTTCAAATCTCGGTGGAACCTAATCTGTTTTTTCCCGTACTGTACCGTAAATGGTGATATAACCTCTTATAAAGAATAATTTGGACGTGAAACTGTATGAGCCATGAGTGTGAGACAACAATTACGACAGCACTAGCAACTACTTGCATGCAGTGTCCACGAGAATGTCACATAACAGTGTTCGTGTTCACTAGCCTGAAGACGTCACCCCAACATGGCGGCGCACATAGCACGATGGTCGTATTTACTTTGTCGATGCGCTGGAATAAATGTAATTCCACTGGAGGTGGAACGAAATACTGTTGTAGTAAGAAGCATTAACAACACGTTAAAGCTGTGTGTTTGTTATGCGACCCGGGAAACCGACAAACAGGTCAGTGAACCAACACCATACTGTCGTCCTTTGACTCCTAACTGAACGACCCTGCTTTTACTTTCCTTTTGAATGACAAATGAATTTTGTGTGCTTAAATTGTAGGAGTTTCATAAATTATTTTTTTTTTTACTGTTGCTGTTTTCAGGACGCCCAAGTACACATTCCAGTGGGTAAATATGAATATGCTAAGACGAAATAAGTGTGTATTTCCATCGTCTCTTTGTGTTTACTTACTGCATGTTTTTCTGTCTCTGGCTCCTAGAACGTCTGAGAGTATCTTATAGCAAGAGTAGCGGCCCTGGTGGTCAGCATGTCAATAAAGGTTCTCTAAAGTTTAACTTTATTATCCTAAAAAAAAAACTCCTGAAAGCCTGTACAGTTTAATGTTTTCATATGTCCTGTGTGATGATCTCAATCCACAGTCAACACAAAGGCAGAGGTCCGGTTCCATGTGCTGACAGCAGACTGGATCCCAGAGGATGTTCGGCAGAAGATCTATGAAAAGGTTTGTTTTCAGCATCAGGGACAACTTGATGTTGTTGATGGCACTTCAATACTTTGGCTCACAGTTGTACTTCAAAATAGTTGGCAGGAAATAGTGTGTTTTTCAAAAACATAATTCTTATTGCTCATAGCTCATGTCCCAAGTGTCACTACATTCTCAGCAGCAAAGCTAAGCTGATATTGAAATGATCTTGGGACTTGCTGATTTTTTTTTCTTGTCATTTTAAAACGACAAGAGAAAAAGTCATTTTCTGCTTCATGTCACAGAATAAATCACGCATCAATAAGGCCGGAGAGCTGCTGGTGACCTCCGAGCTGAGCCGGACTCAGCAGAGAAACCTCTCTGACTGTATACACAAAATTTCTGTCATCATAGCTGAGGCTAGCAGGAAGCCTTGTGAACCAACAGCAGAGGACATAGCTCTGAGGGAGACCAGGTACCATCTTTCAGTGTGGTTTCTTATCCACTCTCATTAGAAATCACTCTTAACTGTGAATGTGAAGGTGATATAAAATATGTTTTGCAGGTTACAGAAGAGCAACAAGGAGCGACTCAAACAGAAGAAGATCCATTCAACCATCAAACACAGCAGACGAGTGGATTTTGACTGATCAGATGCTTTGACCTTCAATAATTGTTTAGTCATTAACTTCATATAAATTATAATGTCCAGTGTTCTGTTATTAATTGTGTATGAAATAAAGTAAGCAGCAAATGGTCTTGTAAATATCAGAATCGTGCACATCAGTGTCAGTGAATTACACTCCTACAGCTTTTGACATAAGGTTCATGACAAAGGCATAAAATGAAACGTCTTTTTTTATGCTTCACACGTTGCATTTTTTATGCTTCACACGTTGCATATAGAAGTAGAAGAACTTTATTTGCCCCCGTTGGGAAATTGGTTTGCAGCATAATCACATGTGTATGTGCATATACATGCATTCACTTGAAAAGAAAGAGCTCTGTTTTTCTGAGTAATTATTTTTTCTGTTTCCATGAGATACTTCAAAATACTGTGAGAAGCTCCCACCTGCAAGTAACAGTTGACCACTGCGGTAAAGCCAGCCTCCACTTTGAAAAATACAGTCAAGCTAGACCCCACATTGTTTTGTGATATGTGTATATACTAGACATTACGGTAAGAGAACTCATTTCAAATTAAAGGCAACCTTCCAAAAAAAGTTAAAATAGCATAATTTAAAACAAGTCCTAAAAATTCCCATGTATTTCACAGTGTTCCATGTAAATTTGGAGTAAAATGAAACTACCTGTTATTACAGAACAATATGTGTGTGTGTGTATGTGTAGAGTGAATGCATACAGTTTCTTTTTATTAATGATTTCATTGTGATTGTGATTCTGAGTGTTGACCGTAAGAAACTGGTTGTCTGGTCCATCATGTTCCAGAGATATAGCCTACTACCTATGGAGACCTACATATCAACATCATTTTGATGTTAGTCTGTAGAAAAACTAAACTTATGACTAATATCAATGTGGACTTATAGGGATCAGAGTTCAGAATTCAAAGTCTGAAAATGAGTGAAAGCCCTGAGATGCAGTATCACTCTGAAGTGGAATTATTCCTGTGTATTATTCTAGTTCCCTCTTAATATCAGTCAGACACAATTTGATTACACCATATAAATGGTGATGGTTATTCTGATACATCTAGGTCTCATTAACTCAGGAAAAGAAATCACTCCGTAAAACAGCTTTTTTTCTTCTTCAAATGAACACAATAGAATAGTTGATCTGCTGCCCCTGCGATTCGACCCCGGGTAAGCAATTGAAAATGGATGAATGGAAGCAATACGCTTCCGTTACTTCCGTAATATTGTCTACATAGTATGCCACTTCTTTTACATATTTTTTTAAACGTATATTTATTAATTTTTCCTTCTCATTCTTAGTCTTGAAAATTTCTGCATGTTTGTTCATACTTAAACCTTTCTTTTGTATCTTTTCTACTGTTAAACAAGAATAAAGATTTAGGGGGGGTTGGGAGCGACAGTGTACAATCCGTCAAAGGACGTTATGCTAAAAACATTAGCAGAGGATGGTTTCGATCCATCGACCTCTGGGTTATGGGCCCAGCACGCTTCCGCTGCGCCACTCTGCTGTTCCCGTCAAGTGCTGACAAGTTATATAAAGTATTCATGTAGAACGGTTCTTTATTATTATTTATGTGTTACCTTTCAACGACTGATTGATTGAGACTCTATGATTTAACAGTAATAGTAAAACAAGTCCACACTGGACAGGCAATAATAACCGTGGCAAAAAAAATAAAGAAAAATAAAGCGACCACGAAGGGACTCGAACCCTCAATCTTCTGATCCGAAGTCAGACGCCTTATCCATTAGGCCACGCGGTCTGATAACCAAACCATGAGTCGGAGATCATTATTTCCTCACTGAAATTCAGAGTACCATCTATTGATTTCGCAATTTCTTCTGTTTATGGTCACTGGCTGGATATAGTGGGGGACCATGTACGGGTAATTTGTAGTTTTCATTCTATGTTGATGCGAAAGTTTGGAATTCACTTATAACTTGAAGTTAAGGGTCTATAGAACAATTTTGGTTTGAGTGTGAAGTACTCAGGTCAAAACTTGGCCTCTGGGGGGGTTCCCAAAACCCCACCAGGTTTACGAATTTAAGTTAACTGTTGTATCTTTTGATTGGATTGTCCGATCTGAACATATGAGGCATGTATAACACTTTATGTCAACTTAAGCTAAAACATAGTGGGTTTTTTTATTATCTTGACAGGCAAGGCATTTTTGATCTCTTACCCTCACATTGACTGAGGAAAAACTCCCAAGAAAGCCCTTTTAGTGGAAAAATTGGAGAAACCTGGGTGAGCAACAGAGGAGGGATCCCTCACCCAGGACGGGCAGACGTGAAATAGATACAGACAAGAAAATAGTTACAACACGGATTATGGTAAAACATGGAAATGGAATCAGTCAGTTAACAAGAGTTGATGAAGGCAGCTTCTGGTTGGGCCATACAGGAATGGCAGAGGGAGCAGGCCAGTTTAATGGGAGTAATGGATGGCAGACTGGTTCATGAGCAGGGAGTTTAGAAGCAGAGACTCTTTAGAGAGTTTTTTGGACATCCTGACAAGAGGGTGTCCAAACTGAATGGATAAACTTGCACAATATTTTGATAAGAAAGTGTCAAACAAATCCCATATACACTTCAGTCTTGCTCTGGTGCAGGTAGTTCTCACATTTGCACTTGCACAGGCATGTGCACAAAATGAAACCACCATTTCTTCCTCAGCATAGTAGCCATATTGTACAGCCCTTAGTTTTGCCCAGTAGTAGCAAACACTTTGGCTAATGCTAGCTCATACTGCTGTGATTTATTACTTCGGCCACTTATTCTACATGACTTTCCATATTCATTCAAAACACATTAGGATACTTCCTAACATGTTTAACTTTGTTTGCTTACCTTCGAAATATGAGAGAAGTCACTACAGTTCATGCACTTGTACATTCTTGTTAATTGTCTGAGAATTAACTAACAAGCTACCAAGCCAGGACAATTACAATAAGACAGCTCTGTTAGCCTGTTCTATAGCGATAGATAAGTGTACTTTATAAAATGTAAATACAAAATAAAACATGAGAGTCTTATCTTATTCTCATATCTAAATTTCCTACATATTTGCTGTATTGTCTCATTTGTGTAAAATATCATATATTAAGATATGCTCCAATCATCTTTTTACCTTTTTTTTTTTTTTCAATTACCCATTCACGAAACATAGGTATAGGCACCAAATCACCATTTTAGGCTCAATGGGATAGAAGTTAAGAATAATTAAAAAAAAAAAAAAAGAAAAAAGAAAAAAAGAGGTACAGAAATTGGCAGCCATCTTTGATTTTTGCCATACCATAATATTCAAAACATCAATATTCCAACTCCACTTGATTCCTCACACAATATTGACTTGGGAATAAAATATTAGACAGCAATTGTGTGAAGATTAAGGCCTTTTTCAAAGATTCATAATTTCGCTTGTGAGCATTTTGAAAATAGGGCAAAAAAAAAAAAAAAAAATTCAATCTGGCATCTTGACACTCGAACCAAAATTGTTCTTTAGACCCTTACCTTCAAATCATAAGAAAAACAAAACTTTGAGTGTCCAGGAACCCCACTAATGGTTTAACAGTCCAATGATTATTGCAATATATGTGTATGTGAAAGCTGTTTACTTCTTTCTTGTGTAATTTCATAAATCCATCCGACCCTAAAATCTGAAATAAACACAACACTGCCTTGCTTTTTAATCTCCACCCAGAGCTCAGACAACAGATAAAATAACACAGGATTCATGACATCAATGCTTTATTGACAGTGTCTTAGTTTATTAATGGCAGAACTAATATCAGACTAAACTGTAATGCCAATATCTTATTAACTAATACATGTAAGTAAAGCAAACAGTTTATTCTGACAATGTGTTAGTAGAAGTTTCATACAGGCACTAAAAATTTACAAAAAATATAAAGAAACAATAACACAAATAAATACACAAGTACAGATTCATATTAGTTATTCTGAATATGCAAGAGATGGGCCGTCAAACATTTTCAAGTGCAAAACATGACACCACCCTGGACATATGTGAAGATTTAAAGCTTTGCCATGTCTTAAATCACACAAAAAATCAGATATAAAATATTAGCTGTAATAACATTATAACAAAGTCTGATACATAGAAGTTGCCCAGAAATAGGCATTGGTATTGTATACTGTGAAAAAGGTGTAATATATTTGGAGGTTAGTTGTATAATTAGCTTAAACTGCTAGGTGTTAGAAAAAGCCTTGAGTATCTTATCCACCATCATCAGTGTGTGTGTACTACCATACCAACAGACCATCTCCTTCAGTCTTCATCTTTTTATATTCATCCTTTATATCCTCTGTGTCCATTATGCCCACAAACAATCTGCATGTGATTTGCACAGGTTTAACTGATAATCCATTGACTATTTGTTGTAGCCCATGGTTTAAATCATAAACTACACAGTTCAAAATTGCTAAAAATACACTCATCCAACAGTTTGACAAGATCAATAGCACTTCTTCGTTTATTCAACGTTAAGCTACAGCAGCCAGTCAGCACAATTTTAAGCCTGCATAGCTAATATAATTCACCATTCACCTCTTGACCAATGCAATTCTAACGACCCACATGATGAGCAGTTTAACTACTCTCAGGAGCCCCTCCAAGGTATCAACCCCACCAAAGGTTAAATACCTGGAACTTCTACATTACTTTTTAGAGCTGAAGAAGCCTTTCAGATTCAAGAAAATGAAAAGAAATCCAGTCGCCTCCAACTCCAGCACTTGAAGACTACCATGCCCTCAATGACTGAGAAAATGCACAGACTGCTTGAAAGAAATTATTTCTTCATGTGACTATTAAATTGTTAGTAGATCCAATAAATTTACAGTTCTTTAGTGCAGCATTAAGGTTTAGTGTCTGAGGTGCGTTAATATGTTAGATTTCTATAAGGTACTGTAGTTAGGCAGTGAGGCCAGAACAGGTTCACAATGAAGGCTGAATATAAGAATATGAGGGAAGTGGCTGAAGTTTTAAACTTGATCTCAGATTTGTGTGTTAATGAGAGTTGTCAGTCACGGACTCAGATAATGACTCCCTTTAGCGGAACGTTTACACAAACTCCTGTTCAAACATCACAGAACCCTCCCTTACTCCAACCATTAGTGGACCAACAGTGAACGATCAATGGACCATCAAAGATCCATCAATGTTTAGCAGACTTGTTGGACTTGCCAGACTTTCCAGATTTCAAAGCTTTGGTAGCTTTGATGTCCATCTTGGTCTTCTGGATTCGAGAGAAGATCTCCTTGAAAAGGGCCTTGTACTCTGGCGTGTTCTGACTCAGCCTTTTATCTACAGCCTCCACCTGCTTGTTGATGCTCTCGATGACCTCTGGGGTAGAGGGTGACTGGACAGGGGTTGGAGGCGGCACTGGGGTAGGGCCCATGGCGCAGTCTTTCATGGATGGGTCTCGGGAGACAGGTCGGGAAGTCTGGACCTCAGCGTGACACAGGCTCTCCTCATGGCGCTGACATTTCCCCAGCAGCTCCTCATACTTCTCCAGTAAGGCATGGTACTGCTCATCCACCTCCCGCAGAATGGACATGCCCCTCCGTCTCACGCTGTTGGCGTGGAGGGCATAGCTGCCTCTCCTGCAGCCAGATGCATCCCGGGCAACAATAGTGTTGAGTGCCGTATCACTGCAGCTTTTCCTCACAGGGCTGGACTCAGGTAGAGGTTCTCCTTCACCACAACCTTCATTTTTTTCACTTGCACCTCTTCCTGTCTGGCCCCCCTCCACTTCCAGGAAAGTGTCAGTCTCTGGAGTGCTGTTGAGGACAGTCTGCGTGAGAGCCACACCATCATCCTCACTGGTCAGTAAGAAGGTGCGAGCTTGACGGAGCTGCTGCAGCTCCTGAAGCTCCATCTCCAGCTCCCGTACCCGGGCCTGACATCCCTCAGCATCCTGGAGCAAAGACACAACAAAGAACAACTGCTCTTCACCTGATCCACACAAGGAACTGAGGCTGGACGTGTTAACTTGTGTGGCTGTAAACATAACACAGGATCATATAGCAATACACGAAACATAAACGAACTGTAAAAAGCATTACCACTTATGCCCAACAGCAAGTCCCCAGGTTTAGATGGTTTCCCCGCAGAATTCTACAAACACTTTCGTTCCCTTCTCTCTCCTCTCTTTTTTAACATGATTTCTGAAATCCTTCATAATTCAAAAATCCCCCACCACATGAATACAGCCCTGATCACACTTAAACCAAACAAGAACCCCACACAATGTTCTAGTTATCGTCCAATATCTTTAATAAACACAGATATCAAAATCATAAGCAAGGCCCTAGCAATAAGATTAGAATCCATAATTCCCTCACTTATTCACCCAGACCAAACTGGATTCATCAAAGGGAGACACTCCTCAGAAAACATTAAGATTATTCAATATAATAGAAGTATACATAAACAAAACATACACCAAGACCCAATACCCAGCCATAACATTAACTTTAGATGCAGAAAAACCATTTTAAAAAAGCCATTCAGCCCCCATTTCATCAACTGGATCAAAATTCTATATAACTCACCCACAGCAGCTGTAATCACCAACGGATTAATATCCAAACCTTTCACCTTAAAAAGAGGTACAAGACAAGGTTACCCATTGCCACCACTTTGCACTGTTCATCGAACCACTCGCCTCAGCCATTGGACACAACAGCATTTCAGGTATACAAATAGTTTCACATTGCCACAAAATCAGCTTATATGCAGATGACATCTTATAATATCTAACAGCTCCCTCTACTTCCCGTCCATCAGTCCATAAGCACATTGACAGTTTTGGCAAGGAGATTCTGCCTCTTACTCATATTGACTGGGATGCTGACGTTGGGGACTTACCCTATAAACATGCAACTCAAACCATCAAATACCTCAGAATCCATATCTCAACAAACCCAAAGAACATATTCAAATTGAACTTTACGCCACTACTACACAACATCAAAGAAGATCTCAAGTGATGGAATAAAATTTCCCACTATCTCTAATTGGCCGCATTGCATCTGTTAAAATGAACATTCTCCCAAAAGTCAACTATCTATTTGCCATGACACATGTTAATCCACACCTGGGCTGATTTCCTCTCTGAACTGAGCAGTAAACAGTAAACACATTCTATTGGAAAGGAAAAAAAAACCCAGATCAAATGAACTACCCTTCAAAAACCAAAACAGTACAGCGGACTTGATGCCCCAAATTTTTACCAATGCTCTCTCTCTCATCAACTGCAGTATATTTATATTAGGACCAACAACTCAAATTCTGCCTGGCTAGACATTGAACAAACCATCTGCATCTTGACCACTCAAGACATAATCTTCATAGACATAGACATCAACTTTGCATCATGGAAACAGAGAGGAATAACCAGCCTAGGGCACCTTTTCAGTGATGGCTCTCTCATGACCTCCAACCTTCTGAAACAGAAATACAACCTACCACAAAACTGTCAATTCCAATACCTACAGCTAAAAGAGACCATTAAAAAAGTAATGATATCCACAACTTTCATAAACCAACCCCTCCTTTACTACTGAAATTCAATGTACTCAAACCCAAGAAAGTTCTTTCCCGGATCTACAAACTCTTCTCACATCATGGCGACACCACTTCATTACCAATTCAGACAGATATCAACTGGCAAATAATTTGCAACAACATATTCACTCACTCAGTCATCCAACTCTAACATATAACTAATTCAATACAAATACTACACAGAAAACACATCACCACCCATAAAAGGCACCTGATGGGCCTACCTCACCATAATAGATTTTAGACAGTTTTGGTAAGAGGTCATGGGAGAGCTATCCAAAATCCTCAACCTCAGCATCCCACTCTCCCCCACCATAGCCCCAAAACAACCCCAAAACTTCTTCAAACATTCATCCTCATCTCTACAACCATGGCCAAATAAATAATTTTACTAAATTGGAAAGACAGAACAAAACTATCACTAAAACATTGGTACAGTCTACAGGCTAACCGAACACTCAAATTTGGAAAAACTTACATTCACCACAAAAGATAATATCACTAGATCTGATCTCTCCAAACACTATTCCATACTGTTCTTCCTTTTCTTTCTTTCTCTCTCTCTCTCTCTCTCTCTCTGTTTTATTCCCAACAAATTCACCACCCCTCAATATGCCTGCTCAGTACCCCTTATCACATTTCCCCCCCCATTCTTTGTTTTGTTCTGTCCTAGTTTGTTTGTTTGTTCTGTAATTGCCCCTTGTCCCATATTGTTCTGTACTTGTCTACCTGTCCTGTAAGGTGTGCATAAATGTTCAATAAAAAAAAAGAAAAAAAAACTTGTGTGGTTGTATGTAAGCGTTTACTGTTAAGAAGCACAGCGCCAGGCTAATCTGAGCCACTAAGAGAATAATCAGATGGGTCAAGTGAGTTCTGAAGGTGAGAAAGGCCATTCTTTGCAAAAAATTTTATCCCATTGTCTTAAAATAACAATTTGTAACTCAATTCCTTTTTACCACATGCACAGTTAAGTCTATTTGAAAGGATATAAGACTGAATTTGAGGCTGTTTACAAATGTCATTCCTCAATGTTTATTTTCTCCTACCTGTATGCACTTTTGAGTTATTGAGTAGTGCTACTGGTCCCTTATGCCATGGATATGTTGTACATGTTATTACTCTACTGTCTAAATGTAAACATTTACTTGTTGAAACAATTTCAGGTTGTTTCACTACTTTATGAATGTTCATCATCCTGACATTTTAACAGTACAGTCATAATACTGATACATACCTATACTACTACAAAGATCATATATATACCATTTCATATGTAATCCTTTTAATGTCTTGTTATTTGGGAATAACAAACTGTGTTATATTGAGGTGACAGGATAAATAAATGTTTTAAAGTACGGTCCCTCTCAGATTCTGTAGCTGACTCTGTAGCAGCAGAAGAAGAGGGCAATTTGTTAATGGAGCGCATTTCATGCAGAAAGCAAGTCAGTGTGCTTCACAAGAACACATGTAAAACAACACAAACATTAAACATCATAAAACAATCAGACAAACAAATAACAAAGTAAGCAGGTGCATGTGTACATGAATGTCTAGGCAAATTAGAATGCATAAAGTTCTAAAGAAATGATGTGGATCATGCATGCTGATTATAAAGATAACAGAAACAAAGCAAACCAGAGCCTAGCCTGGTAAAATAAGACTGTGACTCTTCACCAACCTGCAGTCGTGTCTGTAGCCGTGAGAACTCTGCCAACAGGAGGTGACACTCCCTCTCCACCCCCTCCCTGCGCCCCCTCTCTGTCCGGACCGCTGCTCTGAGGGCTGACACCGCCTCCCTCAGGTGTTGGTTCTCCTCTTCAAACGGCTGAGGCTTCGTCTCCACAGTGAAGCTCTCAGCTCGACCCACTACGAACTCATCCTCATACCTAAGAGGGAGACAGACACATGGGGCTTATTTACAGCCCATCTCCACTCCCAGCCCCTTGCCCTCCTGCACACCGTAGTACCTGGGCGCTGTACACAGTTCCCTCAGACAGGGAAAAGTATGGATGGTTTTACGTCTCTCCCTCTTCTCTCTCCGGACTCGGAGCTGCTCCATGGACCGCAGCTGATCCACCTGCCCTGAGAGAGCCTCCACCTGGGCCTGCAGAGTGTCGATGGTCCCCATTAGCCTGGTCCAGGAGGGGTAGAGAATGTTTAGAGGAGAAGGAGGAGGAGGATGAAGCAGCAGAGGGAGGACACCCTCACCTCTCTATCTTCTGCTGGGAAGCCCTGCTGTCCATCACCAGACTTTGATTGGTTCGCTCCAGCTCTCTGGCCGTCCCATCTAGCTGCTCATACACTTTGGCGTGCTGTTCGTTCATGTCCCGGAGAACGTCCAGCTGCTTGGACAGGTACTGACGCGCACACACACACACACGCACATACACACACTTCTGTCTTTGACGTGCACTTGTTAGCTTGGTGTGAGACTTCATAGAGACAGGAGTGTGTTCAAGCCCTTTGAGACAAACTTTTTGGAAAAAGGGCTATACAGATAAAATGGCCTTGCCTTGTTCAGGTGATGGCCACAAATGAACTCATCTAGTAGAAATATCTCAAAGATGATCTGATCTCTCCTAATTATCCAGTATGTAACCTATGAGACCATATATTATGCCTGCCTGTGCAGAGGAATACTGAGTGAGTTGGTTAGTTCCAGATAACCTGACTTTTTTCTGACCAGCTGATGCATTGTAAATTTTTACGGGACTTCTCGTAGGCGGCGAAAATACGCTGATTAAACGTCCCCCATTGACAACCGTTTACTGCCTGTGTCCCGGTGCAGCACGATGCACCAGTAATTCTCAGGGGGGGGGGGGGGGGGGGGC
>OMNW01032312.1:0-10234 GCA_900303245.1 Selene dorsalis
ATCAAGAGTAGCAATCTTCTTAGAAAATGTGTCCCTGAGATGTTTAGGTCCAAACACAATGACCTCTGTTTTGTCAGAGTTCAGAAGCAGGAAGTTAGAGGACATCCAGGATTTGATGTCTTTTAAACAATCTTGCAGATTGATGAGGCGGCTTCTGTCGTCTGGTTCTATTGATAAGTAGAGCTGAGTATCATCAGCATAGCAATGGAAATTGATGGAGTGCTTCCAGATTATATCCCCTAATGGAAGCATGTAAAGAGTGAAGAGAACTGGCTCTAAAACTGAACCCTGTGGTACACCATACGTAACTCTGCTGTACTCCGAATGGTCATTATTAACATAAATGAAACCTCTAAGATAGGTATGACTTAAACCATTTTAGGGCAAATCCTTTAATCCCAATTTAGGAAGGGTTGATGTCAGTTGTCCATGGGTCCATGTTTATAATGGAACCATGGAAACATCTTGTTACTAACGGCTCATCATAAATCTAATTAATAACAAAGGCAGCTTTTCAAATTAAAAACCCTTGTGTCTGTCTTTATTTGTGAAGCTGCTGAAGTTTGTTCCTGAGAAGAGCGACACTGAGCTGTTGGAAGAACACAAGCATGAGCTGGACCGTATGGCAAAACCAGATCGCTTCCTGTATGACATGAGCAGGTATATATCACAAAACACTGATCTCTGCAGGGTTAAAAGCAATTACAGGTACTTTTTCCTATTCCTACCATGTGTTGTGTTTTGTTAGCATCCCCCAACTTCAAAATCTTCCAGCTGTCATCCAGTATTGCAGGGTAACACCCTGAATCTGCCCAGATATGGAAGTTTCTTTGGCCCAAGTGTGGAAGACTTGGGCCAAAGACTTAGGCATACAGTGTGCAAAAGTTTCGTTTTGCTGTCTAGTAACAACTCAATTACAAAAATTTGGCATGAATGTCCAAATTGGACTCAAGAATAGACTGATTAGATTTAGTTGGTCACATGACAAAGGTCAAGTTCGTGGAAGTTGCATTATTACTGGAAGTGAAGTCTGTAAATTTTTATCCAAATAATCAAAAGTTAACTTCACTGTGACATCACAATGTTCTGCAAAAACAAAGGAATTATTGTGTTTGCTGGAGTTAACAACCACAAGATGGTGATACTACTTCTGCCTATTTTGTGTCCAAACCCAGAATCAACCACTATCAGCAGAGACTTCAGACTCTCTTCTTCAAGAAGAAGTTTGCTGAGAGAGTGGATGAAGTCAAACCTAAAATCAAAGGTACCTGTCCTGTCCCAGAGGATCGAGAATGACTGAAACATTAAAATGTCTTGACCTGAAAGCTGTTTATAAACAGCCCTCCTTCTCTCTGTGCTCTCAGCTCTGTGTGTTGCATCCAGGGAGGTGCTTCAGAGCGGGCATCTGCGTCAGCTCCTGGAAGTGGTCCTGGCCTTCGGGAACTACATGAACAAAGGACAACGAGGAAATGCCTACGGTTTTAAAGTGTCCAGTCTCAACAAGATAACTGACACCAAGTCCAGCAATGACAAGTACTCTTCTAGTTCTAGTAGTTCTAACACTGTTTGTGCTGCTCTTCTGTCATGTAGGCACTTGAATAGATCAGATTTTAATGTAATTAGTAACACTTGCAAAAACCTCGTTCACTAGTTAAAATCTTTTTAAAGCCACAGAGAACTAATGGATAATTAAAGGTTAAATATATGTTTTCTGTGTCATCAGAAACATCACTCTGCTCCATTACATGATCACCATCCTGGAGAAGAAGTACCCGAAAGTGGCAATGTTCAGTGAAGAACTGCAGAATGTCCCAGAAGCTGCTAAAGTCAAGTAAGAATCAGTAAACAACTGTTGAACATGAACTTAAAAGATGTAGAATCAGGTTCACATAGATCAAGATAAAATAAGCAAGGACTGAGCATGTACTGTGGAATTTAATGGGAAACAGTTTTTGATGGTTGATCTCACAGTCTACTTTAGTCTTAAGCATCTTGCTTTGTCAGTAAACCTGGCCACAGCTCAAGGCAAAAGCACAGCCACAGCACCAAGAAATAGTTCCAGGTCCATCTCAATCTGTCATGTGTCTCTGCAGTATGACAGAGCTGGAGAAGGACATTGGGAATCTAAGATCAGGTCTGAAGAGTATTGAGGCGGTGAGTGATCCCAGCAGAACAAGATCTTTTCAGAATCACGGTCTTGTCTTTCTGGCTGATGTCTTTTGGTCTCTGTACAGGAGCTCAAGTACCAGCAGGCTCAGCCCTCTAGCTGCCCTGCTGACAAGTTTGTCTCTGTGGTCAATCAGTTCATCACTGTGGCCTCATTCAGCTTCTCCGAGGTTGAGGAATCTTTCACTGAGGCAAAAGAACTGGTAAGTTCACAATAGACATCAACAGATAACAGTTATTCACAGTCAATTCTTTCTGATTTCTTCTGCCTTTCCAACATCAGACACCATCACTGGACAATAACCAGTGTGTCAGCGTCGCTCCAACATCTGCCACATAAGTAACGCAGCTTTTTAAGATATAGAAAAACTTCAAGAAATCTTAAAAACATTAAGATGTCTTGGGCTTGTGTTAACACAGACCTTATTTCAGCCATCCAAACAAAAGTACATTCAAAGAGCCAGAGAGTTCAGGACCTGGTAGCAGGAGGAGTTATATGCAAATAATGCCAGGGACTCATTCATCATAGGTCATAAGTACTCGTTACTTGTTTATCCTCACCAAATGAAATAGTAGCTTGATTCTTTGTGGCTCTTGTTGCAGTTTGTAAAGGCACTGAAACGCTTTGGAGAAGACTCATCCAACCTGCAGCCTGATAAATTCTTTGGAATCTTTGACACTTTCCTCATGGCGTTCTTAGAGGCCAAACAAGACAATGTCAACATGTCTAGACGCAAGGAGGAGGAGCAGAAACGGGCACTCATGGAGGCACAGGTCAGCAGATGACACCGGATCATTTTGATACTAACCTGTAAGAGCTGTCAGTTACATCACCTCTCACTTCCACTGTCTGTAGCTGAAGAAAGAGCGAGAGCAGAAGCTGAAGAAGGCTAAAGCAGATGAAGAGGGTGGCGGCGGTGAGTTTGATGACTTGGTATCTACTCTGCGCTCTGGAGAGGTGTTTGATAGGGACCTGTCCAAAATGAACCGCAGAAGACAGCGGAAACAAAACACGTTTGACAGCAGCAGAGAGAGACCTGCAGCAAAACTGAATCAGTGACAGGATTCAGCAACACCTCACAGGGACTAATGAAGGCTTAATCTACTTTTATGGGTCATTGATGCATAGGTAGATGTGGGAGTGGATAAAGAAAGAACAATCTCTTACCCTGCATGATGGAGAATTAATGCTGATAAATGCACTTACACATAAGAACTTACTTTATGTGTAAGTTTGTCATAAGTGTAGCTACAACAAAGTCTGGGGAATGTTTGGCTGACTTTCTTTTTCTTGTCTTTATAATGTATCTTAACAGGATGTTTTGCACAGTATCACATAATATATAAGAGAATGATATAGTTTTATAATATTGGATGGACTGGATGTTTTGTATGTATACTGGATGACTTCATGTGAAGTCAAGTTAATTTAGTGTGTGTGTGTGTGTGTGTGTGTGTGTGTTTGATGCACTGACATGAGGCAGAAGCCTAGTTTAGGTTATTAATCATAATTGAAAAACTTTGACCACCTCTGAATGTTTTATGTTTTTTGATGGGATGTTTGAAACACACACATAACCTGAGACAAAATATAAATTTCAGGCACCTTTGCACAGCTCTGGTTTAATTATTAATATAAATTATTTTTCTAAAAGGAATCCTCTAATACATCCATGTTAAATATAGTAAAACTGAGGAATGTTATTCTGTTCTGTTTTGTTTCTGTCACGTGTTCAAGTCTTTGTTGTTGTAACACTTTTGTGTTGCGTCATGCCATTATTTTTACACAATAGTCTGTATCTGCACAGCTAATATTTATACTTAATATGTACAATTTGAACAAAACACGTCAAATTTTAATTTTCTTTCAAAATAATTAAAATGGTACTTTGTGGAGATTCAGTATTATTTAATATTGCTGTATGTTGTGTGTGATATAAACCAGAGGAAATATTGTTTAAAAGAATCCAGTCCTGTAACATGGATTACTGATCAGATGCTGCTACCAAAACTAATCCTTGTGTCCTTTAATGAGTTTGAATGGGTTTGGTAGAATAACTGATGAATGATTGTTCCTGGTTTGCTGGTTGATGTGACCAAAAGTCATTTATTTAGCTTCAGGGCAAAATTGGACTCAAGGCGCGCCAGATGATGTGGAACCGTTCAGAACATCACATTTATCTTCTCTCTGATTAGGGAATGTGCATCACATCTGTCCAAAGTTCCATGTACTGTGGTGTGAAAGTTCCCAGCTTCAAGGGATGTCTAATCTGTCAGCTCATAGATAGGCTTTGTCATTATCATTGTCCATGTGGATCACTGAAAGTTTATTCAGAAATCTACTGACTGTGAGGTACGATTACGATACTTTATTAATCCCATTACAATAATAGGCAGTAAAAACAGTAAACAATAAAGGCGAGAAAAGCATATAATCAACAGAATAATTAAATAGTAGAACTAAATAGTTATATACAATATTAAAAACACCACGGTTGTAAATAAATAAATAAAAATAAATAGTGTACTATGCAGAGGCCTCACTTATGGTGGGCACAAAGGAGCGTCTAAAGCGTTCAGTCCTGTACTTTGGTGGTATAAACAGGTGAAATTGTAAGAAAACACATGCGTGAATAGAAAAACATTATAGTGTGTGTGTGTGTGTGTGTGTGTGTATTAGTACAGTAGGCCTACATTGGAAATGGAAACAGTGTGTCGCCCCTTGTGGAGACTGCAGAAACAAAACAAAGCTGCATTCAAGAGCCTCCGTCAGCCAGCAGAGCCCCTGGGTGACAACGACATCCACATCATGGTAAAGCCAAGACTTGATATCTCCATAAGTCACGAGCTTCAAGTCAAACCTGTTCGGTGCAGTTCGGTCACCGTGTCAGAGACACTCCGTGTGGTCTCTCGGCGCCATAGACTGTACGAGGACTGTACAAGTACGGCGGGAGGGACATTCAAGAGCGCACAGCCCAACAGTGCTGCTGCTGCTGCTGCTGCTGTTTCTGCTGCGGCTCCTACTTCCTGAATTCACAGCAACAGATGAAACGCGTTGTTTGGAGCCTGCAGACACCGACGCGGACAGTTCGCTCCGACAAGCGCAGGCTAAACTACGGCTTTCAGAACCAGCACCGTCGGCTCTTCGCGTTGAGGAGGGTCGTCGCTCCGCCGCAATGGTGGAGGCTCCAGCTGGCTGTCCGTTTGAAGACATCCAATACGAGGACATTCAAGTTGAAGCGGTAAAGTTACTAAACAACAGAAGCTCTAACGTTAGCTCTGAACATTTTCCTGTGAGGGTTTGAACGCTGCTGGTCAGAAGCCTCTCTGAGATTCAAGTCAGGCAACGCTGCACATGATGAGAAACACAGTGAGAGTTTAATGCACCGAGGCCTAAAAAACAATCACACATGTAAGCGTTTACACTTACAAACCCTGAAGGCATTTTTACAAGAGTAACAGGCCCCGGTTTTAACAGGGCATACTGCTCGTTAAACTGGAAACTCAGCGGTAGGACTGGGACCGTGACATACATAGTAAAAAGACAGTTTAGATTTGAAACTCTTCTCTCATACTGGGGGTTACGTCCTGTTTACCATGGCCACATTATATGCTTGGGGGATCCTGGGCTAAAATGGGTGGGTGGACCCCTGTTAACTCTCTAAACCCTCCCTCTCTGTGCTTTATGACTGTGCCTCATGCTCTGCCCAACCGCTCAAAATATGAATTCAGTTTTAGAAAATTCTGCAGTACCCATTACCCCAGCCCATCCCAGTTACTGTGTTTAGGGGTCTGATCCTGATTTCACATGGAGTATTTTTCTAATACGCTGGCTGTTATAATAAAAAATGTAAACTATCATTAGAGTTGTTTGAATGACAGAAATCTGGGCAAATGAGAACGTATTGAGTGCAACATGGAGGAGACATCATGTGTACATTGTTGCAATTTTGCAACACTGTATGGCTGGAGCCTGGTTTGGCCAGTCCTAGTTTATGGTGAGCATAGGTTTACCCACCTGTCACAAGAGGCCACAGCATCGGTAATGTGCCATGATGGCTTGTAGACAAAATCCCTGTACAGTCGTCATGAAGGAAGAAATTAGCTATTGAGACTTAAACTATAATTTGTACCAGGCTATAAAGATGTTACAGGGTTGGACATTTTAACACCAAGGTGTATGGGGACTGACTCACTGTTCCTCTAATGACCTAGTTACGATTTTGGACCTCCACTACTTTTGGTAAAAGTATCAAAGACATATTAGATATAATATATGATTGTGACATACCAGGACACATATCCACTTTGTTTTCCACCTTTGAAACGTGCGTTATGTTGTTATGTTTTTTTTTCAGGCTGTAGGCAGAGGGACATTTGGAGTTGTCTTCAAGGCTGTATGGAAAGGAAAGGATGTAGCAATCAAGACCATTGAGAGTGAAAACGAAAGGAACGCATTTCTTGTTGAGGTACAGTGATCACTTTTTGTTGTTCTGTTAAGTGTTGGTTAAGCTGGCTGGGTTTCAGGTGTAGATGTTCTATAGGGACTGTGCAAAAAAGCCTTCAATTCCAATTTACAAATAATTATGTGAAAATGTATGATTGTGTATATTAGTTTATAACCTTGTCCTGATTACCTGGTGGCCGTCAAGGCTCCTTAAGGAGGACATCTCTCCATTAGTGGGCACCTCAATTACTCCCCCTGGACTATTCTACAGCCCCTCCTCATTAGAGATATTTTGCTGTAGGTGGATGAAAATAAGCAGGCTCATAGAACATGTCTAGAAGCACAAAAAGTCTCAGGTAACCATAGTCTAAAACAAACAAGAAGTCTGCCATTTTGAGTTGAATGTACAGTTTTGGTGCCGTTCTTATGATTAGCTGACCTCAAAATTTTAGTATCTCCTTCTAGGGACTTTGATCAATTTCAAATTTTGTCAACCTCATTTAAGACCTTTGTGATTAAAATTAGTTCAAGTTTTTGTCAAAGGGCATGTCCATTGAATTGCTGCCATAAAAATTCAAATCGTTCTCACTCCTCCACACACTGCCATAACAGCCTCAACCTCTCTGTGTTTGGTAAGAGTCCTGCCTTCAACACAACTGTATGTTACCATTCCAGTCTCACTCGTACTGCCCTCTTGTGGAAAGTTGACCAATTTTATAAAGCTCCACCATGACAACTGTGAGTTTCATGTAAGGGGTAACAGCTGTCAAAGTGTTCAAGCTTTTTCCTCCAAACAAACCTCTTTTTGAATGTCTGACCGAAGGGCTCACTTGTAACTTTTCCACAGAACAAGTCTCCTAAGTAAAGTCAGTCAGAGACCATGGTTGTTGATATTCCAAGGTTTGAAGAGTCAAAGAATATGACACTTTGCTTATGACAGATGTAATGAGTAATGTAATGTAGTAATGTAATGAGTCTCTGACGTTTGAATGAGTTACTGAAGTTGAAGAAAAGAGAAGGATGCCCAAACCTTTGGCAGATGCCTCAGTTACTGTTGAATGCTGAATTTCTACTGTTTTGTAATTGATGAATTATAAACAGAGCATTAACATTTTAACATTTACTTGTATGACTGTCTGCTGAAGGATTACATTTGTGCTTTTCAATTCAAGAAAACACTTAATCTGTTTTTCAATCAGTCAATCAATCAATCAATCAATCAATCAATCAAGACTTTATTGTCATATTGTGTAATAAACAGACTGAGATCAAAGTAAAATACAGACATCCTTTCAATATAAATGAATGCTCTGAAGAAATGTTTTGATTTTTGTATGAGCTAAGCATCAATCTGAAATGCTGATTAGTCCTAACAGACAAAGACAAAGGCCCCACATTTAAACAGTGAAAACAAAATAACAGGCTCCAGCCTGAAAAATGTAGTCAGTTTTCCATGGATTCCATCCATATGGCTCAGCTCTAGGTCAGGTCATTTGTGATGTGGATCATCTGACATGTGTCTTGAGTTTTTGTTTTGAGTTTCTCAAACTTTTGCCCAGCACTGCAACCATAGACAGCTGTGCATGGACACATTCATGTATGAATTTGCTGTAATGTATTTTTCCCACCTGTGTCACAGCTGCGCCAGCTCTCCCGGGTGAATCACCCCAACATTGTGAAGCTGTACGGTTCCTGTGACAATCCAGTAAGTGACACAATGAATTCAACAGCTTATTTACCATGATCTTGGGGAAGGTTTTTTCAGAGCCCTTCTAAAATTGTCCTGATTTAAAGCCACTGTGGAAGAAAGTGTCTGTCTGTCCATCATGCTGTCAGGTAGCACTTAACCTGACAGCCAGTAAGAATCTGCTCTTATGCCAGTTTAACCGAAAAAACTTCACAGAAAGTGCCCACAACCCCCTTTCTGCTCATTTAGTTGTATAGTTCATGTTAAATGGACAAATAAGCCGAAATATCAATATGGAAACAAGTTTTAGCAATGTTTGCTCTGTCTTTAAAAATCAAACTGAAACTGAAATTTCTAACTGATAAAAGTCTTCAATGTCTCAGTTTGTATGTAGAAGCCTCTTCAGCAGCAGTTACAGCTTCAGTCTTCTTGGTTGAGTCTCTACAGGTTCTGATTTCATACTGAAACATGACATGTGCATAAAGCTTGAAAGATGTGTATGGACTAAAAAAAATCAAATGTGTGAAACACGCAGGATTCCGCTCACATTTTCTTTGTCCCAGATTACGTCTGGCATAGTCCAGACTGGTCTGTGCTCTCTGTGATATGCATTTATGCTTTAATGTACACTTATTTAATAGCAGACATTTGGGTGTGTTGTTATTATTATACATTGCAAAGGATGCGTAACGTTGTAGCCACTCCTTTGGAGGAAGTAACAGATAAACAGATGTATCTTCTTTCACTTCTCAGGTGTGTCTGGTGATGGAATATGCAGAATGTGGTTCTTTATACAACCGTAAGTCTTTTAATGTTGGTCTTTTCATGAAACAACACATATTTTTCAAAGTCAGTGTTGTCATCCAGGACAGCACAGTTTACAGTAACAATATGAACACTTGAGCTGAAACGCACTGATGTCATTTGCACTCAGCAAATGTGTAGTAGAATGAAAGTACTGTGTGTGTTTGTATGCATGTCTTGTGTCTCTAGTCCTGCACAGTGCAGACCCTCAACCCCACTACACAGCGGCCCATGCCATGAGCTGGTGTCTGCAGTGTGCTCAGGGAGTTGCCTACCTACACGCCATGAAGCCAAAAGCCTTAATTCACCGTGATCTCAAGCCACCAAAGTAAGACTCTACCAACAAGGGTACAAGGTTCAGGCTCAGGTTCAAGTTTTGAGAGCTTTTGAGAACCTGGGCAGGTGTGAAGAGCTACAGACAAGATGATTGCGACTACATCAGAATATACAGATGTGGTCGAAGGTATTGGTCTGTATTAAAACTCTGATTCCTCTGTACTATTTCAGTCTGCTGCTCGTGGCCCGGGGCACGGTGCTGAAGATATGTGATTTTGGCACAGCTTGTGATATTCAGACCTACATGACCAACAATAAAGGCAGCGCAGCATGGATGGCTCCAGAGGTGTTTGAAGGTGAGCCATGAAAAACAGTTCTCTATGCTGACTGAACGTCACCCCTCTGCTCATCTCCACCCTCCAGTTCATCTGAAAGAGTGAAGGTGGAGTTTTCAGCCTGCGATGCAGTAGACATGGGTATTTATTAGCTGCTGGTCTGATTGGCAGTGATGTAAACACAAAATTGGGATGCAGACTTGCATAGTTCCTTTTTAACATGAGCACATGACGAGATCAGTTTTACCAGCTTAGACAGCAACGAGCAGATCTTTCTGAGCCTGTTTACACCTCCGTCATTAAAATGTGTCTTGAGTCGCAAGTGGACACAAATGATTAGCCCTAAATACAGGCAGCAAAATGTTTTAACGTTTTGTCACACCACTTGCTGAGGTGGTCTGAGACACAGTTATCCACATCCCGTTCGTGTAAATGTTAGTGCATCTCAGACAAGGACCAGGCAGGATATACGTCATTAATGCAGGACATTGATGAATGGTTGAAGAAGCAGGAAAAATG
>OMNW01032318.1:0-10161 GCA_900303245.1 Selene dorsalis
GTGTAGGTTTTGGAGAAGTCACCTGGAAATCTACAACCTCCCCCCACAGAGGAAATAATACAATGACATCTGCAATTCACTCACAACATTGTTCAATCCATTATTCATTCAATACCTGCATGTAGTATTTAATGATTATAATGAGGTGGTTTGGTTTAGATAAGAAAACCATTGTTATCTGTTAAAGGCTAAACACGTCATAAGAATGTTATAATAATGAGGCTCCGACATGAAGGTGACAGGTATTCATCCATCCACTATTCATCTAGTAACTGTGAGAATTCCATTTATATTGGATGATAATACACCTCTGAATGTATGTTCAGTGCCAATACAGGAGTTATTTTTTCCTTATTGTAGTGAGGGCTTTTTAAGACTGAAACAATAATGGAATGATTAAAACGCCATTAAAATATTAGCAGTTTAGTTATAATTCATAGTGTCTCAAATCCGCTCTTAGTATAATGCTAACCCAGTAAAGCTTTTCATAAAATACAATGTTGCTCATAAAGTTGGATTTTTTTTTATACCTCTTGTCATGAAATGATTGTAACGATATGATTTATTCTTGATATATAAAGTGTATATCTATCTCAAAACTTTATTCATCAATCTCTTCCAAACATATCACTGTGAAAATTAAACCACAATTAACCTTTAGAATAGGAAGAAAAAGAGGAATGTGTCTGAAAACAAAGTCATTCCGACTGTATGGGCAACCGTGTATACCAATAATCTAACTGATTATAATCATGTGTAATAGTTTTGAAGAAGCGTCTGTGGATGTAGGCAGTAACCTAATGACTATCAGACGAGACCGTTAGCTCTGTATGTGTCAGACATGCCTTATTTAAAAATGTTCATGAAACATGATGCAGAGATTTTGAGGGTTTTTTTTTTTCTTTTTTGAAGGGAGCATCCAAGATAACACCACCGCGCTCTCTATCTCATCTGAAACAACCCAGCCATAAAATGATGCCATTCAATGGGCCATTATATTTGAATCAACGCGGAGTAGCTGAGAGTCTTTTACTCCCAGTGTTAAACTCACCTTGAATGGGAAAAGCCACACAATGAAAAGCCAATTACTAGCAGCTTTCAATATGTGTATTATTTTCATCAGTGTGAAGAAAAGGCAAACATTTCCTTCACCTGCTGGCGTATATATATTATATAGTAGGTGAATACATGAGAAGGTGTTTTATTTCCAGATTTCTGCAGAGACAACAGGGTTAAATGACTTCTCTTTGAACAGCCTGGGGGGGGAAGATACAGTTTTAGGTTGCTACCAGGGGGCTCAACAGGGACTTTGGGGTCATTAAACAAAAAAAATAGCTGTTCCTCATCTTCCTCAATTTCCTCCCTCTCACCCCTCCTCACAGCACGCGTTGTTAACATTTTCCAGAGCAAACTGTCCAAGCCGGTGCCGTCATGCTGGGGCTTTTAATCATGCACCGGCTGCCTCACAATCACATTGTTAAATAATAGTTTTGCAGATTTACAAGGTATGTTGTTTTTCAAAGGCTACACTAGCCAGTTCTCCAGAAACCCGAGAAGTCAGCGAAAGTATTTGGACTTGCAGGCCTGTTGAAATATGTGTCTTATAAATAAATATCCAAAACCGTAATTTATGGATTCCTCTTTCTCCTTGCAACTGGTTTGAATTAGCCAAACAATGAGAACATAAAATTTATGATCGTCATGTTCTCACATTTAATCAGGCCAAAAGTGAATAAATGTGACCCCATCAGAGTAACGTCACCCAGGGGAGTACATGCTGGGCAGACTTCATGGATGTGATCAGTAGATCTGCACGTTTTACTGAGCATAAGATGGAGTTGAACACACAGGCCATAGGTGACTGAGTTCCATCACAAAGCAGTAAAATGAGGTTGGGGTCTGAGGCGCCCGCAGCATTTAAATCTAGGATGTGTCTGATGAGCCCTGACAGACTGTGGTCATTCCTGTGGGGTGAGCTGCTATTGTTGCCAGCACAGATGTGGAGGGAGTTAAACATGACCATATGGTCCAGGAAACCACACGCAGGCTTGCACGCGCAGGCAGTGACATACGTACTGGCGCATTCATTCTACCTTCAGCACACGCAAACTTTGGTTTCAGAGGGACTAGGAAAAGTCCATCCTGCTGTGCTGAGCTCTCCTCCCACCTGTTCCACTGAGAGCTGCAAATATGGATCGCTGGAATGGCCTGTTGTTCCCCTCTGTCAGCGCGTTCCCTTCACATATATATCATACGCCTTCTGTGTTCCTGTGGTGCAGAATTAAAAGCACTGACATGGGTGTGGAAAATCATAAAGAGAAGAAAAGTGGGCGACTGAGGCAGAGTGGGAGGGAATTGGACTTGAGTTGACGAGGGAAGGTGAAGAAATTGCCGCAACGACAGGAGACAGAGTGTAAGGAGGATGAAAAACAGTGCAGGGTGGGAGGAGGGCTGTGCTGATGGAGGGGTGGGCTGGCTTAGAAAAACAAGTATATTTGTTCACGCCCTCTTCATTTATCAGATGCCAAAGTGTGGCCTCAAACACCATAAAATGTGAATGATGATGAATGAAAACATACACAGAACAACACAGCAGGAGGTCCTGGAAAAAGCATTCAGCTCCATTTTAAAAATACACAGTTCAAAAGTCCAAGCCCCTTTCTTCAGACTGCTCTCTGAAGTCACACCTCCAGAGCACAGGAACCCACAACACTTGTTTTTTTTTCTGCCATAACAGTTTCTGCCATAACTGTCTTGTTGAAATTAGCAAACTAGATAAGATCTGGCTCTGACGTCATCTTTTCTGTATTGTAAATTGTTGAAAAATTTGAGTGTACTGCCCTCGCAATGTATAAACTCATGCAAAGCTAGACAGTCAGTTAATAATCAGAAGTCCTTCAACAAATCACAAGGCTTGACTTACCTTGTCTTTTAACCCTTCAGAGTCTATGGCATTGTCTTCAGTATTTCTCTCACTTGGTTCCCTTGTGTATTAATGCTTGTAAAACATCAGCCCTGCAGGTTATTTACATTCTTCTTTTCAGAACAACCTGGGCTTGCAGAATATTCATTCTCTAGTGGTGTCATATGAAGGTAGAAAAAAGCTATATGATCAGAAAAAGAAAGGAAAAAAGAACGTAAAATAAATTTTACATATGTGGGAAACACACAAAACTATTATAAACTTCTTTTTAGGCACTATATAACTGTTCTTTGAGCTCTTGGGGATTAGGGGGGAAAGATGAGGGCTCTAACTATGATACAAAATATATTATTTACAAAAATGCTCCATTCTCGTGGCATGCCTGGTATGAAAACAGTGTGTGTCTGCAATGAGGCAGAGAGCCACATCACAGGCCTGACATTTCCATAAGCACTGGCTTTTTTGACTTTCTCCTTCCATATGAGGCCCATGTCTTGGTCTTAGGTTGCGTAAAATGCGTAAATGGTAATCTATGCATTATTTATTGCATTCACAGCTAATTTTCTGTTAATCGCAATCATACACGGCAACAGAGCATCCATCATGATGTAAATTAATGAAGTCTTCTTTGTTTTGTTTTTTGTTTCGTAAAACTGAAAATTACTACAGAGACAGAAACACAAATCAGAACTGAATAAAAACTGTATAAGCACATTTAAACGTCTACATCCACTTTTAAAAGACTTTTTACCTACTCATTTATTAACTTATGAACTTATTTAATTTAACATTTCTAATATCATAACTTTTAAAGGCAGCCGACTGAGCATGTGTGCAATTAGTGCATGAAGAGGGGTACGCATAGAGGGGGGAGGGAGGGGCAGATGGCATCACGATCCAGTGAATTCATTCATGGTGTTCAAAATGATTGGATGGTGTTAAAAAATGTTCCAGAAGAAGATCTGCTCCCTGATCTTTAAGTCCTAATTTTTTCAATTAAAACCTGAGGTATGTCACAAAACAAAACACAGCTGCAAGGCGAAAGGAGCACGAGGTCAGTATTAATTAACTTGCAGGTGTTTAGTTCAAAATGGCCTTTACAGCTCTTAGATCATCCTCGTGCCAATTATACCTGTTGTAATTACGCTGTTCCTGTCACAACACATTATCTGGACATCATCATTTTGTGTTATTATGTTCTGTGTGTCCTGGCACTGGCAGCAGACGTGATTCAGAATGGATTCAAAATGTGCTCACACTCAGCAGGAACTTTGAATCATAGCAGATCATGACCTTTCACTGTCCATGCTCACGCCTTCAGCAGTTGGCTTTGATTCTGAGGCTGAATAACGTTTTAGCCTGATTGATTTTCTTTTTTTTCCAGAAAAAACTAAATCCAATCACAACTCAAGCAGGACCACCCTCCTGACTGGCTCTGGCCAATACAGACATAGATTATATCGATGAATTCAGCACACATTTACTCGTATCTGTGCCAAAGGAGAGGTTCTTGGTTTTACTACACAGATTAAACACAGAGCAACTGCTGAGTTATGTATGTTTAGTTCTTAACTTCTAAATTAAAAATGCTTCACAATCTGGACATCGGTGGAAAAAACAGATTGGATTTCTCTTCCAGAACAGACTATCGAGAAAGAGAAATGAGAGAGAAAAATCAGAATAATAAAAGAGACCTATACACACACACGCACACACACACACAGGAGTAAAAAATCAAAGTCATTAGAGACAGGCTAATAGTACAGTACAGAAAAGCCTCAACAATGACAATTGCCAAGACTGTAGGATTCTGTTTACATGTGGTACATATGCAATCTGAATTTGGATGTCATATCTGGACTGCACATGTACCAGTGTAAATGGAATCCAACAGTGTTTACTATCCATACGCAGTTTAGCCATTGATATCCTCTGGCAAAATAATGAACAACAGAACAACAAACAATTTTTATGCCAAATACATTAAACATCCATCAACAGTCATTCTATCATGTGTCACTGATCAGGCTACATGTCATGATGTGTCGGTGTGTTGTTATCTGTCTTCCATCTAATCTTGTGAGCCGCGTTCAAGAGAAATCAACTCATTCCTATGAGAACATGGGAGGAATTCAGTCAAGTGCCCCAGACAGTTCAGCCTTGTGTCTCAGTGTTTGGCTTATTGTTTGAATGTGTGCACAGAGACAATGACAGCTTTACCACACACTCAGAGGACAAATCCCGAGATATTTTATCAACATAAGTAGAAAAGTAAATGATTGCTTTAGATATACCAACTGTGGTTCAGCAAATTCATTTTTGTTGACTGAATAGGTCAGTGATCAGGAGAAAAAATCCTCTAGAAGTGCTGAATATTCATTTCTCTGACAAACATAAAATATCTCAGATTGCTGTACAACCTCTGTGGACCTTGTTAGGGCCTTTCAATGATTTCTGAAATGCTTGAGCAAGAATGGCAGATTAGATTCTAATTGTAGCAGTTTCAGAGATTTTTAAAATCCTGTTCTTATTAGGCATAAGGGATTGAACATTGTTAAGGCTCAATAACTACAAGAAAAGTGCATTTTAATTACATCATTCAAAATCATTTTATTTTGAACTGAGAAATAATCATCAAGTTTCTTTGGTCATTATGAATAAAACATTTTTTTACAAGATACTTTTTAAAGATCTCATCTTTAACCAAATGTAATTTTGCCTTTGCAGTAGCAGGGCCATCATACCTGCTTATACAATAAGCCAGCATACATGTGCTAACCTTCAATGAGGTTCACTACACTCCACTCTTTCATGCTCAGACACACAGTACCCTAACATCTTATTCACTTAAAGAGGAACTATGCAAGTCTGGTCTCTTCTCTGTTTTGCTAACTCTCCTCCTGGCCCTGTGCATCAAGCCGCTGAAAAAGCAATCCATGGAGCGCTGGATAACGTTACATAACATATTACGATGTGTGTATTTGTGTTGTCGTAACTGTCATAACCAAAAGATTACAGGTTACAGGGCGTGATCGTGTTGTGGTGCGCAGAGACGAGAGCTGGGACACCGGGTTGGCGGCCAAGTGCTGCACTGATGTTGCAAGGTTGGTTTTCAGCCAAGAGACGCCAGGTGGAAACAGAGAGCCTCCATTCTCCCTGTAACCACAGGGGGTGTACAGGGGTGTTGATTGCAATCTTTCATAATGGCCGACAGCCTCCAAATTTTTCCATGACGGGTTTAAAAAACCTTTTAATGACAGAGAATATTCAGTTAACACTACCCCTGATGTCAGGATACATTGCTGTCCACCTGTGTTCGTAGCAGCCTTGGTTTCCTGGGGAAGTGAAGTAGCTGTTGTAGCTGATTTCTACCAGTGCTGCACATGTTGGACTGTACCGTATAAGGACGCTGTAGTTGTTACTTCATCTGCCACTGCTTTAAGTCCCTGTTAGTCTCTAGGAGGCATCCACAGCTCACAGCCACTGCAGCTTTTTCACATCCACATTAGTTTTATTGACCTAAATGAGAATGGGGAGAGGAGAGACGATAAAACTGTGTGCTGAATTTGTCAGTGTCTATTCACGAAGCAACATGATAGAACTTAGTCAGACTGGCTGTAAAAATATTCTATACTGTGTTTTACAGCTCTGCACAGTTGCATCTCACTTGTCTAAAAGCATTGAAAGCCCTTGTTTGTTTATTTACATCTCTTTTTGTGGCTCCGACCTTTGTCGGAGTTTTACCTTTTCAGTGCCTCTAATGATGCACCATCAGTGCTTTCAAGGCGCCAATGATTTTTTATTGCAGCGACTCCAGAGAAAGCTCCTTAAGCAGCACAGCCTGCTGCAGAACATCCCAGACATTTTATCAAACTGTTGTTTCTCGCACATGTCAGTGTGCATGCAATAATTATATTTCCCGGCCTCAGCAATACTTAAAAGTATGAAATGTTTACACTTTTTAACCCAAAATGACAAAACAATACGACGTCTTCACCAATGAGTTTGTAGCTAATTAAAGGGTTTGTGTCTCTGTTTGCCAATGTATGGATGTTGTGTGTTGGTGTGCATTTGCAGGTTTCTGAATTGAGGAATAGAGGAGCTGAAGACACTATAGAAAACAGTGTTAATCAGGATGCTGTCAGTGTTTGGATTTCTCTTGTCTCCTCAAAATTATGTTTAAACAACATGGTAACAGCACAGAAACTTAATAGTGACTGGACAATGTGTCCTGTTAACATAATGAGGATGTGGCTTTCCTTTACATATTTGTCAGGTCTTAAATATGTTGTTAGGTGATCATATCTTAACCACCTAACCACCTAACCACCTTAAACCTGTTCTGCACTGCCTGTTCCCACTGTGTACACTAATCACTTGCTGGCAGCTCTTAATGATTTGAAAGCAGAACTTTCATGATTGTAAATCCATCTTTTCTGTCTGTATTGTCTGTTAAGGGTATGTTTAGTAGTACTTACATTATTTTTTTTAGAACTTTTGTTTTTAAAGTCCTGCCATTTAGGCTCATCTTTTATTGGTAATATAGTAGCATATGAAGAGATTCAATGCAATTTATGCAACAAAAGTTTTACAAGAATAAATATTTCTTTGGTGTATTAAAAACTGAAAAAGAGAATAATAGGTACCTAATTACCTATGCAGTATATTTTTGGGGGACTTTTTGTAAGTGTGATGTTGCTGGTCCTTGATCTTTATGGACTGGACACTAACGGGACTTGGTATTGGATCGTTGGATGAAAGGAAGACGTTTGCTTGCCATTGCTGTTGACGGCTCAGGAATTAAGTCATAATTTGTTTTTAAGACTGGTAAGTAAACAACTGTTAATTGGCTATGAGGCAACAGCAAAAATAACAAATATCTATTTTAAAATTCAGTGTTTCACAGCATCTCTGCCCTGATTATTGGTTAGAAATGAATTAAATTGTGGTGCTTAATTAAACCAAAGTATAAAGTGAATCATTATATTTGCCTGTATATAAGGGGAATCAGTGTATTAATGTTTACTATATGGCCAGTATGTTGGCAAGTGAATTAGATCACTCTGACAAATGAAAACAATCATGCTTATGTGATAACCATCAGACTAAGCTACTGGGGATAGTGTTATGCCAGAGATGTGTTTTCTTTTGACACTGGAAAGGCTCATTATGAATATAAATACACACTACTGCTTTTAAATGGGTTAATTAAGACTGTATCAGTGACAGCAGATGACAGCAATGAAAGCAGCCATCAGTCTAATTAAAATGCTGAAAGCCTTGTATTTGCCACCAAATCACTGCACCACTATTGATTTTTGCAGAATTCCTGTTGTGCACGCCAATGTTTGTCCCGTTGATGTTTAAAACGTCATCCTCTCGTTCTTATTAGCGTTGAGAGAATTTATTATTCTAGTCCTGATATACATTTCTGTCATTTTATAACCCAATTCAGCATGACAAGCTGAAAATAATTGCAGTCTGTATTGTGGTCATAAAGTGCAGCTGAGCTGTTAGAATGTGATAATTTTGGAGTTGTTCTTTAAAATACTCCTCAGTGAGACAGGAGCATTTGTTTTTTTTTTAGGTATGACTGTTTTTGATTCAGATTTTTATACATACTGAGCATATTCAGAAATATCAATATGCCTGCGTTATCAAGGTACTTGAGTCCATAAATCAGTAGTTGATGGTACAAGTTCTCATCAAAATAGTAAATGCTCTTATCTTGAACCTGAATTCTCCTGCATTGATATAGGTAAAAGAAATTGCATTACCATACAAAGTGCACTGTGCTTTAGTTCAGTGGTTCCCAACCTGGGGCCCAGGCCCCCCCTTAGGGGGGCACCAGGGATTTCAGGTCGTCCACCTGAAATCTGTCCATCTGTTCTGAGGTTGTGAGGTTATCAAAATTATATTTGTGCATATTAACATTTAAAAATCCCAATAACACACCCAACTGGATGGTCAAAATCATGTATAACCTACAGCTTTTTTTTGTAAATAAAAGTTTGATCACTTCTTTTGATGCATCTGTACAGGAGGGGGTTGTGGATGGGGGGGGGCCTGGCGTGTACAAGTTGTGCTTCAAGGAAAAAAGGTTGGGAACCCCTGTTGACATAGTGATGCACAATCTGTTTTTGGTTGTGACTTCTTTTGTACTGTCTACCTGTTATAAACTGAATGATGGCAACATTTGATATTAATACTTATATACAAATGTTACCTGCCACTGAGAAGATCACAGTGATAACAATATAGAGGAGTAGCTGATGTGAAGATGATTTTCATCCCTTAGCACATTCAGCATTTGTTAGAAGTCCATCATTGTGACATGGGATGGATGGAAATATTGGTGGTTTTGTAGCCCGTTAATGCACCCAACTAGGTAGTGGCATGGTGCATGGTCCTTTTTTTTCCCAGGCAGTTAGTGGACATGATCAAATCACCACTGTTGAGGATGGACCAGTCACTGCATGCTATCATGTAAATTTTCCTCAGGTGCAAAGTCTTAGATGAATACAGGCCAGCTCTCCGTCAATGTGGTTGTTGTCACGATTCGGCTAGGACTCGGGATATAGATGCTGGGTTCAGACGCAAAAGTCTTTATTGTCAGAGTCTCAGGGTGAACGGACTCCAAGAAGAGAAACAATACAGGCTATGAACTTTATCTCTAAACTGGAGGACAATCCCAACACTATAAAAAAATACTAAAATAATAATCTCTCCACTAAAAGGAGGAAAACACAAAAGGCTATAAAATTAAATTAAAAATAAAAATCAGTAATTAAAAATCACTCCAGCTACAGAGGAAAACAAGAACTAGCAGTAGGAGAAGAAAAACAATGGAAAACACTCTACTCACCACTACTCTATTAAAGGTGAGCAAACAAAGGATCACTTCACGATGAGGAAACAAAAGGCTATGAAAACATTAACTATGGAACTAAACTGTGGTATAAAACTTACAAACTCAAAACTCTCACTTGGAAGAAGATGAACACAAAAATCCAGACAAAGACCGAGATCAAGGCTGTAGCAAAGGCTGTGATGTACGCATACAAACAAAACACACTGGCTACACAGACTGTTTATACACAGGGTAATGGGGAACAGGTGGAAACACTCAGAAGACAATCAAACTGAGACACATGAGTAAGGGCAAGTGACCTGAAACAAGAGGAGAGTTACTTTTCAAAATAAAACAGGAAATGACAAGACAAAACATGGAGAACAGT
>OMNW01032318.1:17381-44815 GCA_900303245.1 Selene dorsalis
TGCTAGCTATATATATATATATATATATAGTCCATTTTGAGTCCTTAGGGGAACAATAGTGCAGCATGCTTTAGGGGGTTTTTGCACCTTCCATATTATTCAACTCATGCACTGTACAGACGTGTATTAAGCAAAACTGAACAGAGAAATTACTGATTCTTACAATGTGATTATAGTTTGCCCCCTTTCACCAAGATATTCGTCACATCACACTTGGACAGGAAGCTATATAAAGGAGGAGAGACTGCACACAGAGCACTGTGGTAAGATCTGATCTGGCACTACTGTGGTGCTCTGATACCAGTGACTGGGTCCTGACATTTCACTACCTCTGCACACTGCAAAGATGTAAGCATTGCTCTTTGGGAGTATGCGCGCATAACCTTGGCCCAGTTTGGGAGTGGCATATACATTTGAGGAAGGTTGCACAGCATGGTCTCATTTTCTTTCTAGTTTGAGGGAATAAATATTTTAGTAAATTCATTAGATAGTTCGTTAATTCATGTAACCTTAACACACACAGTCTCCCTATGCTGTCTTTCTACCACACTACACTACCTTTTTAGAATATTTCAGCTCTCATACCACTCTCATCTAGATAGATAGTCATACCTGTGAGCATCAACAACTTTGTCATTGTGAGTTTATTGTCATGTTGGGAAAAACTGAAAACACTGTTGTGACTAAACACAGCCTCACAATGGATGAGAAGTGGCTCTTCATAAATGAGAAGCCTTCTGTTTACCTTGGTGCGATCTAAAAAAAAAAAATCTGTCAGTGGTTATCACAGTTGAAGTTTACCAATATCCTTCGATCTTTGAACAACTGTCTAGCCATTGTCACATTTCATTTTTACTCTCAGGTTAGGAATGATCAGATTATAAATATTTTCATCAAGAATCTACAGAAAGATGCAGAGAGGAGTAATAAATACACAGTGCATGCTGACAGCTGTGTGGAGACTTGGCTATCACATTTGCAGTCTTTTCTCTCATTATACTGGCTATAGCTCTGTGTGCCTCTCTTCTCTGGGATTGTCAACTTCTTTTTTTGTTGCACATGGACTATTAGGGCCTCATAACTGTCAAAGAACCTGTAGCTTTCCTGGAGCCTTATGCATTGCTGTACACCTTTTGCTGACTATAACTAAAGCTCGAGGCAAAAATATTGAGGTAAAGTTGGCCAGACGATGCAGAAATAATAAAGTGTGGCTCAGAGGAAAAGGGGAGCTGCATCTTGTAGACAAATACACCATGAAAACTTGAAAACACATAAAAAGGAAAAGATCATTACAATTTTAAAATGAGCTATTGTTATTGTATATCAATACAGTCTCATTACTATTAATTTGGACAACAACAAAACTAGTCAAGATGGCTGAATATGGCTGATGAGACCACATGACCTGTAAGGGGAGGGAAAGCATGAGGTACTTTTTTTTAGTTTAATTAGTTTAAACAAGCAAATATCAAGTTAACAATGAGACTACCCCACAAAATAAGTTGAGCAAACAAACCATCCAGCTAAAAGAAGAAATTAACCATACATGTAAACTGTCAAAGGTAAAGAGTTCTGGTTCTGGTGGTGATTCTCCAGAAAAAAGAACATCAGATACCATAATACATAGGCACCAATCCCATGGGTGCTCCAGTGTTCGAGCACCCACCGGGGGCATGGCTTAACTTGACCCACCGATTGGAACCGATACCTGTTTGATTGGATAAACTGCGAGGACTATCACATTTTGTTTGTGCTCTGTCTGTGTTTTATTTCTCTTTGAAGTTGTTCAGATCGCCTGTTTTGGAGGCTTTTTAATCTGAGGCAAAGAGAAATAAGGGGGGGAAAGCGATTGACAGACGTCAATTGTCAGGTTACACCTATCCTGCGGATTATTGGAGCTAAAACAAGATGTAAAGCACCTGGGCAGCAGCAAGATAGCCAGCTGCAAGGTAACTACAGCACCTGTGGGAGAGTCTCAGGGAGTGTTGTTAGCAGAGATCATCTGTGCGTTTATTTTGGGAAGAGGAGTTACTCAGGTGGGAAAAAAAGGGAAGTTACCTGACCCGAAGATGCTTTGTTGAGGAAGAGGGGTCACTTGGAAGAAATTTTACAGACCAAGTTGAACTGAAATTTCTCTTGACTGAATTGGACTGCTTTTGTTGTTATTATTGGTGTCTGAACATTTTGCTTTGTGGTTGTGCCTGAAAAGATCTGTCTTGCTGTTCTCTCATGCTTAGTCCTGGTGGTTTGATTGAAGGGTTGCTGAATTGTGTATCCTTGTGAGGGATTAACCTGTCTCTAACTCAGTTTAAATTGTTGGAGGGCTGGCGTCCCTAGGTAATTCGCTACATGATGTACAGCGGCGTTGGGTTATGCTGTGCTTGGAGAGGTTATAACTTTACCCAGTCCTTGGAAGCGAAAGAGCTGCTTTCCTGTGTCTCCAGTCCAAGGCTGCGTGGCTCCTGTGTTGCTCCTTTGTTTTTCTTACAGGGTTAGCTGTTACACGCTGACTCTCCTGCTTTGGCTCATGTTGCTTGAGGAGTTCAGCTAGCAGATTTTATGGCATAGCAGCTGGCACTTAAGTAAACTTGTTTATTTCTGATAAAGCAGGCACTTGTGTTGCTGCTGTTGGGGAAAAAGGCAGTCTGCTGTGAACAGGTCTGCAGAGGAGAGCTGTTGATCCATTTAGCAGCAGTGCTGACCCGGAAGCATTGATGCTCCTAGCCTGGTCAAAAAGCAGAGTGAGAAGAGGGGAGGACAGAGGGGCTTTTTTTTTCTTCTTGACACCTCGAGTCAGGTGTTATGGCCTTTTGGACTTTAATTACAGTGCCACCATCTGGCTGATTGGGCTTGGGCAATTTTCCTTTTTCACATCTAATCCAACTTGTGGCAATTTTAGCCCATTTGGCAGAAAAATAATAATAAACCGTGCCCCTCCGAGGTTTGAATCCAAATTAAAAAACTACAGAACAAGCATCAGCAGTAATAGTGTCTTCTAATACTGTGCCCATATCATTAAGTCCAATCATAAATGTGCTCTCAGGATCAGAAAACAGTCATACACGTTCCACCTTCTCCTTTTACCTCAGCTGGCACTACATCCTCACCACCTGATGTGTATAAATTAGTCAGTGACAGCTCCATATCCTCATTATGAGTCCTAATCAAAATGCAAACCAGGATCGCCTTAACAAAATTGTGCTCACTCGCTCTAACTTCCATTTTCAAGTGATGCCCCAGTGAGTGGGGGGGGAATAACATGTCACAATCACTTTAGTCTGATTGCTGTAATGTAATGTACATGCTGCAGTAACGTGTATGTGTAATACTGTATGATGAATGTACCAGCTCCTCAAGTGCACTAGAAATAATAATAATCTGATTCATACGTAATACATCATCAGCCATAATATTCACAATCAACATGGTTTTGTTTTCCTGCCTGTCTTTCTGCCCTTCTGCCTCTTACCTACCTACCACCAGATGTGCGGGACACACTGGTTTTGGGGACAGCTACCGCCTTCTTGCTAGTTCCACTTAATTCCATTCTGGTCCCTAAGAGTACTTTTAAGTGAAGCACAAGGGCGGAAGAGGGATAAAGGCTGTGTTCAAGATTTTTCAGTTACCCTGTATATAGAACACGGATAAATATATCCAGTGTCCCACGGTTAGTTGATGAGATGCAGTAATAACACTGGTGGACACTGTCCAGAATAAATATTCTTTTGACTTTGCAATGAATCTTACTTTACGCAGCACTGGTTATCTAAGTATAGCTGCATTTAGAATTGTATGAAAGATACTATTTCACTTCATAATAAATGCACAGTGTCTTATTTAAAGGTACAGTAAAAATGAGCACTATAATGAGTGAACCCTCAGAAGTTGAGCTTGGCAAACTCCCTCACTTATTTTACACCTTTGATTTGCTGCTCTCCTATAGCTAGCTAATTTTTTTTTCCCCTGCTGTGCTTAATTATTCAATTAGCCGAATGAACATTAGTTTGAATCATCAATCAGTGAGTCTAATTAATCCCTCTCATTTGTGTCATCCAATCATTAACCTGGGCACTCTTTATAGCTAAGCCTTTCTTGTACTTTTTTTCACCTGCAGACATTAATGAGTGCCTTACATAGATATTAGAAATGTTCAGAGTCCAGATGTGAAGGCAGTGTTAACGCAACACTAGACAGGTTTTCATATCCGGCAAGTTTCAGTCAAGAGTCAATTCAGATATTTTAGCTTTGGTCTTTCCTTTATGGAAGTAATTTACCTGTGTTCTAGGTACCTTGGATATTTGAACCATTAAAAAAAGAAAAGAAAAAATAGAATAGAAAATAAAACTTTAGGCAGCACTGATTGAGTAGAAGTATTACAGACACAGACACACAATGACAAGAAATATGCCTGAAATGCTTGACAAGATTCAACATACAATTTTACAGCTCTGCAAAGTTATCACAGAGCTTATTATTGTCTGGCAGATGCTATTTGCACTCAGATGCTATTTGCACCGCCATCTTTTGATTGGGGTGGATCATCAGTGTGGCTATACACACTTTTGTTTTAGGCTCTCTCTTTTGGGACAATTGTATTTCCACCATTAGTCAGCTGAATGTCACATGACTGAGTTAGAGTTTCCCCACTGGCTGTTGCTAGTCAATATTAATTGGTAGAAACATTTTCTTTTTCTTTTTTTCCTTTTTTTTTACAAGGGAAGTTCTCTAGCCATATACAAGAGTCCAACCAAATGACCCCGCAATTAAACAACAATAAACTGGCAAATGCTTGTTTTGTTTACTCATGTCTAAAATTAAATCCAACAAGGATGGTTTTGTCTGTCAGTCTGTTAGCAGAAAATGCAAGTATGTTTAAGCAATGCTGTTTTTTACATACTGCAAGGAGACATATTGACCTGCAGATGGTTGGAGATACATTTAGGTTGGTTGTTTTGCAGTCAAGACTGCAGTTAGCAACAACATGTAAGATAGTACTCCAGTAATATAAGATCAAGTTCACCACAGTGTATCACACGGCTTTTAACACTGTGAAACTGCCCAGACTGAAGATAGCCAACTAAAACATCTGATACAAAAGAAATCCAACCAATCATGTAGCAGACAGATTGTTGATGAATCAAGCAATTAGTCAGGCATCACATCCCCCATCAAACTCAACATCAAATGAGAACAAGTCTGGCAGAAATTCAATTCAAACTATGGCAGGGGGCAGGCAACCAATTAAAAATGTGCTTTACTCCGAAAAGATTGCTCAACATGTTTAAGATTTTCTTATATAGTTGTTCGCACTAGGAATCAACACTCTGCAGCTTGTGCAGCTTTCAGCCACTTTCATCCAACTGTTTGGTTTGGTCCCAGTGGTTCTTCCCCCATGTAAAACTATAGAGGCTGTTTCCAGCAAGCAGCCTTAGACAAGCTGCTTAGAACCTACCTGTCCCATGTGAAACAACACAGAGCCAGAGTAAAATGAGATTTAAACGTGGAGCAACCAGAGACACAGATATGTTCTCTCAAGAGAAAGTGGACCAAGCTTAGTGAGCTTAGAAGCTAGTAAATATTTGGCTCACATTCATCAAGTGGTGGGAGGCAGAACTCCAGAGAGATGCCATTCTCCCCTCAATGTGCAAGAAATCCATCAGAACTTGCTGAATATCATGGTTCAATTTATTGTTTTTCAATCAGATGCAAACACAGATACAGTGTGTTGCCATGCACCCTCAGTTATGTTGCTCCTTAAGTCAGAAAATGAACAGAGGAGCAGCAGTTTAATGAGCTGAGTCTGGCCTTTAGTGACTCACTGCCACACTGCTTGGTTTTGCCCCAAACTTTACAGCTCAGCACAAGGTTCATGAGCTGGTCAACCGTAACAGCCACATCCTGTTTTTGCCTTCAGACGTCACAGCTTCTGCAGCTTCATTAAGAAATCAAATCAATTGCATCAGTGCATCATTTTGAATAATTGCCCATACCCTGCACCAAAGTTGAGAAACACTTCTCTCTGACCTGGCACTATCTTCCCGGTTCTCACAAAAAAACAAAAGGACAGCCTCATTCACATGAACAGAGTGAGGGTTACATTTTGTTTATCTTGTCTGTCTTTATATTCACTGGTCCATCCATCTATCTATGGCCTTAATGGCCTGTCTATGTATGTTTAGTTAACCATCCATCTGGCCTGACACACTATGACTCACACATTTGCAGGCTGATTCATTGCCATGCATATGAAAGAATGGGGCCAAATGAGCACTACACGTGCAATGACTGGAGCGTAATCAGAGAGAAAGACGAAACAGGTCTGCATGTGTAGGTCATCTCCAGGTCTGCATTTACAGGTGTCCTTTTGCTAAAATAGGTTCAAGCTAATTTGGGAGCAAATTACTATTATGAACTATGATTGAATAACAATCAAGTTCAGTGGTGTTACACTGCAAAAACACAAACAAAAACAACAACGACAAAAATTTGAAACCTTCAGTTGCAGGTATGTTGACTCACAGCCTGTTTTAACAAATTTTTCTCATTAATTCTACACAAAGAGATCACACACCATAATTAAAAAATGTAGATATGAGCCCCATGTGGCAAAACACTTAAGATACTTACATGACATACATCCTCATGGGAGCAGTTTCAAACATGACTTTATTAAGCTGCTAATTATGAAGTCCAACTGCAATTTTCTCTCCATTAATGTGATGAGCACACACTGTTTCTTTTTGTATCAAGAGCCCAAAGACTTAAATGAGTCTTAATGAGAGTAAGTTTTTGTGGATGTTAGATCAATATGGCCAGGTGTATGAAAACTGAGTGGTGTTTACATTACCAGACAGATCCTACAAATCACATCACTCATTAAATACTCTTTTCTAAACTGGGAGCCATTCAAAGTGGGTCTGAAAGCATACTGTAAATACTGTAGTGGTTATAGGTATATTTGTGTAGACTTTGGACAAAGGAAAAGAAATACACTGAAAAGGTGTTGTGGTTATTTGGTGTTTAACCATGGCCTGTTTTAAAAATGTGTTTTGAATTGTAACCTATTTGATTTTAAACTTAATTCGTAGGTAGAAATTATTGTCCATGGCTTCATGGCTTGATTCAGTCAAAATATAGGTAAATAAATAAAACATACACAGGTCAGTCTTAGCCACACTGCGCTTTAGCAAGTTATCAGGGTCACTGCTAAGTGCAGTTACAGAACCCAGATCTCAAGTATTTGCACAGATAGATGTGTTTTTCTTTTCTCAAATTTTAATTTGGCTTTCTCGGACGAGCAGCACAAGTCTAGTGGATGAGTAGATAATAATTTGTATGGTGAAGACAGACCTCTTCATAACTGCACTGCTAGTCAAAAGTTGTCCCCAGGATGTAGGCAGACATGTCTTCTTGTTTATGATCAAGAGAAGACTTTATGACCAGAAGTTCAGAGGGTTCACCGCAAGATGCAAACACTGCTTAACCCCAAACCCAAAAAGGCCAGGCTCCATGTCACAGGGAAAAAAAAAAGAAACTGAGTTCTATTGAGTGGTGAAACAAAACTGTGAAAGCATTTTATTGATGATTTCACTGCTGACAGAAAGACCAGGGTGAATGTAGAGATCAGCTGGAGAATTCAGTGTCTCAGACTGAGCAGGACAACAATGAAAAAAACATAACCAGCAAAACCAGACCTTTTTATACTGAAGAGATGAAACATCCTCCACCGGCTGAGTCCATTACCTGATTCTGCAGGAAAGCAGAACCATGGGTTACTTGGAGTTCAATTGATTTCAGTTGTGGTTCCCAAATTAGAAATCAACTATTTTGAATTAAACAGTGCATCATTACATGTAATGAATATTTTTGCTACAGGGATCTGTTTACTTTCTGAAGCCTGCAGCCACATGTGCATGTAGAAAAAAAACAAAAACAGTGGTTTAAGGAAGTCAGGTTTCTGTAATCTCCTTTTCAGATTTTCTCAAGAGAAAAAAATCAGTATACTACACATGTACTGTAAAAGCACTAAAACATGCATGCACTTAGATACCACTCGGTGTATTTTGGGTATCATTGCACATGGCCCTGTTTTGACATGAGAAACACGTGTTAAAGAGCTTAATTGTTTAATTCAGTTAATTTAAATAACATTTAATCAGGCATAACTTCCATGAGGGAGTAGAGCTTTTTAGACCAATCAAGGCTCAAGCATTTCATTGCTTAAGTCCTTGAAGGATAATGAATGCAATCAAATCAACTGACTGCATTCATGAATGACAATAGGCCCACTGATAACTCTCTGTCCACTTTTGAAAGCTGAGCATGGCTTAGCAAATCAGAAGTGCTTTGACTGTCTAGTATGCTTCTTGACTGTACAGGTTCATTTCAAACTGTACAGACATCACTGGAAACCAGTCAATGAGAAAATGTTTGGCAATAAAATGTGCAGTGTAAAATGTGATTAAGAAGCAATTTGGTAAGGTTTATAAAGGTCATATTAATTACTAGAGAAATCCAAGGGAATAGCTGCGTGGTCGGACATGAACACAAACGAACAGAGTCACACACCGTCATAGCTGCATAGCTGTTGAGAAATGTTACGACATTAACCAGTGAGCAGCTCCACTTAAAGGTTAAATGTTTTGCTCTTCCTTGGTTTTTCCATGGTTTCTCCTTTTTTGCTTCGCAGAATAAAAACAACACTAAGGCTGAATAATTGTACACATGAAAAACATAATACATCCTGAAATAGTGGTCGAGCAATGTAACAGAAACACAAGCTTATAAATTCATCCTCTTTCCAGAATCTTGCATGAGTCCATGTTTGCAAACCTCACCTGCACCAACAACATCTGAGCCAACCACTTGTCTACCTGCACTTATCTCTGATTATATCCTGACCTGACCTGACCTGACCTGACCTGAGGAATAGTGATTTCCTGACCTAACAAAGGAACGTGACCTGGCCAGGGGATGAATCAAATATGCTCCAGATTGCTGATAGGGCGTACAAGCAAAGAGAATCAGAACCCAGACACATAAATTAACTGTTAATGGACTTGGTGTTTTCTAAAGACTCACAATTTCATTGCAGATTCAAGGCAGAAACCTTCACACCATGTGTTTAAATGCTGTTAAAGAACAATTATGTTTTATACAGTGCGACCCAAATATATAAATAAAGTTGTTGATTTTTGTTTGTTTGTTTTTTTTTGTTTTTTTTTTTCAAACTCAGAAAGGAAAACACCCCGTCAACTCACAGAATTAGCATAATCCAGCCAGCTAGCTTTCCAAGCATCACTTCAGTTTGCACAACTGTCACCACTTATGATGAGAATTATGAAGTCAAAATTAATGAAGAACGTCAAACTTTAAATCTTGAACGAGGGCCTCGTAAACAGCCAGCTACAGAGGGCACATTATAACCTCTTGCCTCGTAAACTGTGCAACTGTGTAAGCTCTCGACAGTCAGGTTGTAATACCCACCACCCACTCCTGGCAGGAGTCTATGTTTGGCAGCAGAGAAACTTACAAAAAACCCCTTATGGCAGAAAACTATATAGGCCTATAAAACTACTACTAACTCTATAGAAATATATCATAGAAATGAATGTGTTATTTTCACACCAGACCAACAACATCAACTGTGACACACTCATCTCAGCAGTGCAGCACATTCTGGTGAGAGCTGGTGTGTATGCTTCCAGTGAGAAAATAGCACCTGCCAAAAGGGTGGATTACCGTTTCAATTCAGCCTCACACATCACAGCAGCCATCTACTTAAGCATATTATTAATAGTGGCAATGCTAATAATGAAAATGAATTAAAAGGACCCTAAGGATCTGCTTTTGATTGCGTTTAATGAATTCTGTGCAATCGACATTATTGTTCTACTTAATGAAATGAGAAATGACTGAGAATTGGCAGAAGTGCGGGGCAGATTAATAGATCACACAGAATTGAAGTCCATGCTGAAACTTGTAATGAGCTGTCAGTTTTCTGTCCAGCTCTGGGTGAGTGAGCTGTAACTTTTATGTGTAGCTGGAGTTGTGGTTGGGGGAGTGAGACACAGGCCGAGAGAGACGCACAATGTGGAGGTCAAGATCATTTAATGAGCACTATTGATGGCATAATTAGAATAGCAGAAGGCTAATGAAGTAATTAATCGCTGAATGTAGTTTCACTTTGCCATGTTGAAGACATCTGTTAAGTTACTAACCTAGTGGTAAAAGGCTATTATCACAAACAATTTGTTAAAACTCAGGACTTTAATTATTTGTTAAAGATCTGGTCAGAGTTTTTTTTTTTCATCATTATTTATTTCTAAGCACTTTCTTCTTTTTCTTTTTTCCTTAACTCAACACTGACATTGTCTCCTTGTGAAGTTATTTTTGCAAATTTGTCATGCTCTTGCCTTTATGTACGAGTTCCACATTCCTTCCCATTTTAGCTCTGTTTTGGTCTCCTCTAACTCTCTAACCACTCAGTGTTCCACTGTGTTCATCAGCTACAGGGCCTCTTATTCAGGGGTTCGCAAACTTTTCCATGCCAAGGCCCCCCGAATATTATTGGCCTCTGCCCAGGGACCCCCTTTGGGAACCCACTGAGTTTAAGGCTTGATGTCTGCTGCAAACCATCATGAATGATATTTTGAGTGGTAGGCAATTAGAAGGATGAGCATGGCAAATAAGATTTTAAAATATTTTACTGTTAAAAATTATATTTTATAATAATGCTCAAAATATAATAATTCAACTTTATTTTGTTATTTGCATTTATTCTCATCTTACCTCCAATTTGCTGAGGATCCCCTAGTACCCCATGGCAGCCCCCGCTTTGAAAACCACTGAGTCAGTACACAGTCATCAGAGCCTTTTTTCTGAAAACATCTGTCTGCTGCTGGAAATTAGTCTGATGAGCCATCAGAAGCAGTACAGTAAAGACGCAATAATGCATCTTACTGCATTATTTACAATGATGTAAAGGTGACAGAATGCTTCATAGCACAGTAGGTGGCTACACTGTGCAGTGACTCAGAGTTGAACTACTTTTACATCATATGTTTGATGCACTGCTAATATAAAGAATGGATCAATGCAGCTGCTTTGTCTGCTCTTGAAAAATACTTATAAATACAATACTGAATACTGCTTTAAAAATATTTTGATATTCTGTACTCTTCTCAGCTGTACTGTCTCCAGCATCCTGGTCAATAAAATGGTTGAGGAGACCGATCAAGTCCCAGATTAGATGTCCGATACCTTTTTCAGCGGTTTGGAGTCCATCCGTCTGCTAAACCACAGTCTTCTTTAGCATAAGCACTGTGTAAAATGAGAAGTCACCTCAGACAAGGCCACTGGGCTAAGTACATCATTTATATAATGTAATTTATCCCTATCACATTTTAAGCATGGCTAATTAAACCACATACCTTCTCTGCTGGAACAGAAAAAAGGTCAAGGAGAACTATCAAGTCGTCCTGGAGGTGACTTCTCAAAATCAGCTTTCTCGAATAGAGTCCTGACTCAAACCCACATGGCACGTCTCCAGCTCTAACGTCTGTCTGGCATCTGGTTATCATGCATGATCCCCTGGGTCCTGAAACCCACTCAGATACAACAGAGATAAAATATCCATAGCTGTTCTCATGTGCTCCTCTTTCATCGGTGCTAATAAAAACTGATATTTTTGATGAGATCAGATATTTGCTAAATAAGAATAAACTGCCCAAGGCATAGTTGAAGTGACAGTATAATTTACAGAATCAAAATTATGCACAAATGTAATTTGAAATAAAATGTGCAGTATATTGATTGACTCTGTGTACAATTCCTGTTACAAATAGCCAGCAAAGATGCTGATACCTGCCCGAGCTGACGCATTGGATTTATAAACTTGAATAAATAAATAAAGACAAATTGACAAGAGTTACATAAAAGCTATAACCTTGTATAAATAACTCCTTGTAGTGATGTGGCAGCATCTGCAGTCCTGTGGCAGAGCTCCCAGCCTACTATAAATTAATGTGTAGGCAGCTGTATTAATTAAAACTAAAGTGTATCCATTCTGATCAGCACGTCTTAGACAGACGACAATAAGGCGTGGCTGAAATCCGTCTTGTGTCTTGTGTGACACTGTGTAAGATAAGGGCTAATTCACGGTTAGTTTCCCATTTCAGGTCCATAATGCAGGAAACTAACCTGATAGGTCAGATGATTTGTCACAGACAGCCATCCCGGGGAGGCTTTCTTTGAGAACTGTTTGGAAAAGGGCAAAACATATTTTTCCTATTTGATTTATCTTTACAGATATGTTAGCTCTCAGTCGTCGTCTCATTGCTCTCACGCTGAACTGTGACTTCTCATCACTTTATATTGTGTTCAGTTTTAGGCTTCATGTGCTGCCGATGTCTTCTCTTCTTTCTCTGCTGCTGTGCCTCCAAGTGTCTCACAGACCTCCAGCTTCACACCATATTTTTTTGTTTTTTCCACAGTCCTTCACCTTCTTTAAGGTCATTTGTACATCAAATTTGGACAGGTTTCACTATCACTGCTTTTTATCTGTTTTTATTAATCAGTTTGAAAAAATAACCCTAACAACAACCTCTTAGCTAATCCCTCTTCAGCTGTTGCTATTCTTACACCCAGTTAAATTCTGGCTCAAAACCAACACCCAAGGAGTTAGAGAGGGGTCTGGCGGCACGCTGGAGGTCTGCAGCCAGACACTTTTGAAGGAGTTCGGTCATATTCAGACTGATCGTTATCAGGGGCTATAGTAATATGTGTTTTAAGTAGGGCTGTCACACTTAACGCGTTTTTATTGTGTTAATGCATTATTTAATTGACGCTGATAATATTTTTATCGCGTTAATCACACTTTTTGGTGGTGTTCAGTAATGGCACTGGGCTGAAAGAACAAGTATCCTGTTACCGCTGTTCCTGGGTCGCCTCCAAAAGTCAAAGGTATGCAATGTCACCAGCTATATTTCAGCTATAGCACCACCAACAAGCCTTTATTTGGTGGGCAGTGATCCTAATTAGGCTATATCCCATGGTGTCAAAAAAAAGCCACATAAATAGTATATGTTTTTTACTCTGTGGGATTTTTTGCTTTGGTAGCCATCAAACCAGCTTGCAAATTACATCTCAAGTTAATTAATGAAGGAATGGTACACAGTTCCATCTCATTTTTCATTTGCAGCACTTTGCTACAGCAATTAGTAACTCTTACATCCAGAACATTACTGTAGCAGCTGCTGCCTGCCACTCTGACAGCCTAAACTGGAGCTCACAACTTGAAACGTATTGTTCACAGAAACTCTTAAAATAAAATCATTCCCTGTATGAAATATGTTTGCTGACGTGGGAGTTACTTTGGACATAGCAAACTTTGGGTGTTTCATCGTGTTTGAACTAGGTGCTGTTTGGCTTTACTTACAATGTGTTTTCAGAAATAATGGGCATTTAGCAAGTCTAGGCTTTTTAGCATTGATCTCTCTCAAGACATCTGTGGGTGGGTGTAAACTGTGCTCAGTGAGAGAGCGGTGCTCTTTTGTGTTTACCCAGATCTGTAACCAAATGGACAATTAGCAGGTTTTGAGGAGCAGATTAGTGTTTTTTTTTTCTTTTTCACAGGGGATTACTCTAGCAGATTTTTTTTTCTTTTCTCTTTTCTTTTTGGCAGCTATTTGGATGGTAGAGGAAGGGCCTGTTCCACTGAGCTTTTTGGATAATCCACTGGAAAATCTTGAAGAAAGGCCAAGGAACACATTGAGCTACATGTCACTTTTTTTCTTCCATTAGTCATGAAAGTTTGAATTTTTCACACATTTCACTTTTACGCTGGAATAGGAGGATGTAATGCATTGCTACCTACAGGCCTTAAACTTTAAATAAAGCAAGAAAAAAAGTGATTTTTAAGTATAAACAGGCACACACAAAAAATTACACCTCTTTCAAATTTTTGAATGGAAAGAAGTTAACATAAATGTGGATACTATGAGTTAGCATGTAACATGTCTATGTGCATCAATTGCAGATTAATGACTAATAATAATATTACACCTTTATTATTATGACATTTAAATGATTTTTTTCTCCTCATCATGGTTTGTTTGAGACGTAAATGTTTTCACCATGATCACTAACAGATGCATCTCACTCCCACAGACCAGAGCATCTGAGTATGACTCAAAGAAAAACTAAGACAAAAGTGTTCCTTTGGTGTATGTGTCAAAGTCAGGCTTGAGTTGTCACTGTGGTCGTGGCTGTGGGCAGTTCACAGTCACAGCATCCCCCACGTAATCTTTCACTCTCTGTTGATTTCTGTCCAGTGCTCTCCCTCACATGTCTTTATGAGTCATTTAGCAACGTTTTGGAGGAATCCTGTTGAAGAGATTTGGTTTAGCTTAGTTAACTCACGGTCAGCCGCCAAGTAATAGAAAACTGCTCATCCTGTACATCTGGCATCGCTGCGTGTACTTCTAATATTTCCATCTCTTTCAGTCTCTGTAATACAGAAGCTGACACTGCTTGGATGAAGAAAGTATGTCAAACCATGTTAGTCTGGTAAATAAAGGATTCTTACTTGATGGATCTCTTGTGGTTTAAGAGCAAATAAACAAGAATCTGACCAGGCATTCACAACTTGACAGTTTTTCAGATTCGGTTGGTTTTTTGTGCTTAAATACATCCTCTTTGAATGGTTCTTCTATCAGGACACTGACTGTCTTCTTGGAGGAGCTGAAGAATCATTTAGCTCTCACAGTCTACAGAAAACCAGGTTGTTAACTAATACAAAATGAAAATTCTATAATACAACCTCAACATCTCCTGAGCTCCATGAGTTTAACAGAAGAGAAAACAGAGAGAGACTTTTTTTTTCTTTCTGACTTGTCCTGAAATGACTTTGCCAATAGAGAAAGTCAAACAGTGGCCTTTCATCAAATATATTTCAAGAGGGTCTTGACCTGACATTTCTACATTCTTCGAAAGATGGCATTAAGTATTGATAAAGAAAACGTCATCATTATTATTAGCCTTTAGTTATTGCTCAGAAATGCATTGATCCAAGATTCCAAATAGGAGAAAGGAAACAAAATCAACAAAATAAAACCCAACAACCATACAAACACCTATGCTGACTGACCTATGGCTAAGCTCCGCCCTCAAACACAATGAGCCAACCACAGTGACTCTGGTAATGGCTCCAGCTAACGTTGGGTTAAGAGGCAAAAGTTAAGAGAAAACTTTTTGCTTTTTGCCTGTCGACACACACACATATGTCGACAGTAAATGCAAATGACTTTGGTCTTGGCGAGACAACCATCTGTCAGGACTTTGAAGCTGAAGTTGCCGTTCAAAAAGCCTGTTTCTTTATCAGTTTCTGAGGTTTGTTTCTACTTGCCATCCACATGTTACTGTTGCAACCCCTCCATGGATGCATTATTATACACATGTTTATCATGTGTCAAAAAAATTAGTGGCATTAAAAGTAATTTGCGTTTACTCATACGTTACCTTTGAGAGCCCTATTAAAAACATAAAAACACAGTTAAAAACAACACAGAATGGATGTAAATTGTTGTAAAAGTTTTGGTATACAAACCAATTAAAACACTGAGAGTCCATTATGTTTTGTTCATAATATTGATGGCAGAGGAAATGAATGAATTTTTTTCAGTAAGCTTGTCCTTGCTGCAGGGACCTTATAATGACAGCCTGAGTGTAAATGAATTGTGGAGCCGATATGAGGGGTCATGTGAGATAGTGGTGGCTTTCCGTCTGACTGCCTCAGTGGAGATCTGAAAGCGAGGACTGTGTGGTGCCTGTTATTTTGCTTGCATGCCTGATGACCTGTGAGAGCTTAGATTTATCTTTAACAGAGAGAAAGGTATACCAAGATGAGATGTTGTAGGCCTACTGACTCAATGAGTGATCTGTAAACAGGTGTCAGGATGTTTTTGCTTACATTTAAACTCCTCGGTTTTCTCAGCAGAAAGAGCCGTTGTTGTGCCGTTTTTGTGAATGTAGACAGAATGGACAGAAAAGAACAGTGTTCTGTCCACCTCAGTGCCCAGCAACCTGAAGGCCTCCACTTGCTCCGCCTCCTGCCCTTTGACTTCCAGTGGGTGTAGCAGTGTGTCAGCAGCATCACCAGACGTCATTCTCCTGCAGCACCACAGCTCTAAGGAGCTCTCCTCAGTAAGAGTTATGAGTGAGTCCACCTGCTGCCAATATGCAGCTCGGCTGTTGGAATCCATCAGGTGAGCCACCAGGCATATTTGAAAGTGCTATATTGTCCATGTTGCAGGTTATCTTGTGTTGTGTAGATGGAGAGTACAGGAGATAAAACAAAGCCTTGTGGGACCCCTGTGTTTAAAACAACGTTAGTGGATCCTTTTCCATTGACCATTACATGCTTTGATCTGCCCTGTAAAGAGTCTCCGATCCATTTAACCAGTGCCAGGTTGATCTATAATTCAGCAAGGAAAAGGTTTAGTAAAGGTCCCTGCTTTTGATAACAGTTTAGGACGATTTCCAATTCCCAGAAATCTGGCAACCAATCACAGACAGGGTTTATACATAGGCGGGCTTAACCCATTGATGTCAGAGAGGCGACGTCTAGCATCTTTTGCTTACATGCAACATGGTGGCCACCAAAGACTAGCTATCGTTTGATTGGTAGACATCAGCCACTCTCCTAAAGAAGTCTTTAGACGCCATTACCAGACAGCCATCGCTCCTGCAAAACTACAACAACCACATTGGTTGACACATTTTCCATCGGATCTGCTCTAATCGGTTTGAGGTCTATCCAGTTGCATATTGAGGCATTTTGATCTCCATCCACTGGTCACGTCTCTTGGAAGTTGGTGGCGAATACATCCTTCTCCAGACACATACTCACTCTCAAATGAGATTGAGATGCAGTCTGGCTTTAACCAGGCTAGCTACATAGCCATCAGCCAAAGTTGGCATATCAGGGACTATGTTATGCATACCAAAACCTATAACCCTGTATCCCTTTGTTGAAGCAGTTGCATCCTTTCCATCATGACTCTTTATTCCAGTGTTGCCTGCTAACAGTGTGAGTGATAGCCAGCTGTAAACAAGTCCCATCCCCCGCCAGATAATAGTCTTCCCGCCTGTGTTGATCTTACAGCTTTCGGGGAAGGACTCTGTTCCTTGCTGTGCCAGTTGTGATATTCTGCCAACACTTTCCAGCCCAAGCTCTCCACAAAAGCCCTACATTACTCCGTTGCTAAACACATCATTTACCCCCCAATACCCCTGTCCCACCAAACCCCAGTAGGTCCTTTTTATTCTGTATTCCCACAACATGCATGACTGCACATGCACACAGTGTTCAGGAGATAAATTATGCAAAAATAATCCCTACAAAAAGCCTCGTTATAGCCATGTATAAGTGCCCACACACACACACGCTACTCCCAAGAATGTCTTATGTTCTACCATCTCACTCCCTTTTCAACATAAGTAGGCTTCTGCGCCTTTTGAAAAGAAAAACTGTGAAATGAAAGATACAATACCATTACAGAGGAAGAAGTAGCATGCTGTTTTATCACTCTCTCCCTACATGAGGGAGGTATAGGTATGCTTTTGTGCCCTGCTCCCTCAGTCGCCCTTTAGACAGTCATTTTCTAGGTAACTGCCATCACTATTGCTTGGCTTTTCATTTATTTGTCTGGCCACAGCTTCTGCCTTGCACCTGACGAAATGATCTTACAACACACATGTCAGACATGCTGCATCAACTCTGTTAGGTTTCCATAACATCTGGAAGAGATCAGGGATGACTGACATACAGGAGATTGGAAAAGTAATGAGAAAAATACAGGTGTATATTTAGAGAAAATGGGAACATCTGGTTGACCCGGTACTCACAGTCCATCTGGGATTATAATGATTTATCTTCAAAAGTCAAGGGTTCAAGTGTACATGTGCCATCTCATCCTTTGGTCATATTTAATCCCTGACATTTGTCAGAAAGAACGTTCTCTATCACATTTGTTGACAGGAAGCATCAGATAAAGTATCACTGCAATGCACACAAAGGGAATGTTGACTGTTATTCACAAACCAAAGCTTTGTTTACAGTGTCTCTGATGGCAGCCTGCACTGTACTTCAGATTTAATGATAGATATGAAGTGTATGAGTTCTTCACAAAGCAGTCATACCGACATGGCATAGCTTTTCACATAGTGGATATAACTACAATCAGTACTGAATCAATTCACATTTCATTACATACATTTACTCACTTGGCAAAAGCTTTCATTCAAATGATCCTTCAAGGCAACAAAAAAGCTTCACTGTAGAAGGAGACCTGGGTGTAAGGACACAATAGTCAGGCAGTAGTCCTAAAGAGAAGTATAGATTGGTTGCAGAGGTAAAGTTAAGCATGTGCTTTGAAAGAAACTGGCACCCATTTTACAAATCCATGACTCTGAGGCTGCCGGAGTTAATGGTTTCTTATTGCCTAATTGATATTTTCCATAAAGGAAATATAGTAGGGTGTCATAACAAGCAAAATTGATTTCTCTGGTATATATTAAGAAGAAAATTAGATCTGTAATTAGCAATCTTGTCATTTTACTGAGTTTAATGTGCTTAATTCAAGTTTCAGGTGCATTGCAGTGGTATGGCTCTGATGTGAAGTGATATACTCAAGTGCTATCTAACCACAACCTCAGTTACTGCATGAGGTTGCAAGGTTGCATTTCCATATCTAGATGTTTCTAGAATAATCCTTCCTCTGTTGTGACGGGGACATGTACACATTGGTTTACCAGGCAACCATGAGATACACACATCTGAACGCTCAGCAGCTACTGTCGTATGCTAAAGCTGAGGCCAGTTCTCAGGCCTATAATGGTTACTAAAAGCCACAGATCCATGTTTAGTAAGTGGGTTACCAATAGGGGACCTAGGGACTCCCACTGAGTTAATCCAGCCATGGTCCATCAGCTGAAGAGGAGAGACTCTATGCTATCTTTGTAATATAGCACTGTAGATTTCTAGCTTCATGTGCTTTCAATTTGTAGGTTTATACTCTAATGCTTTTGTTCCAGTGAAATACATTCAATTTAAAATATCTGTATGTAATATATATCACACGTGTAACACCTGCAGTTTCTGGCATCTAATAAATCAGCTGAAAGATGAAGGCAATACAGAAGTACTAAAAACTGCACCTCTTCAAATAGCCACTTGAGACTGGCTCCAGAAGTGAGACACATGTGTTCAAATACGATACGATATGATACAATACGGAATATGATACGAATGACTTTATTCAACCCCAAAGGGAAATTCATTTGTCTGTCAGCTCATCACCATTTGCAGAAGAATCAAAAAAGCCCGATGGCTAAAAGTACAAAGGATCTTCTATATTTCTCCGTCCTGCAGCAAAGAGAGAGGAGCCGTCCACAACAACTGCTTTCCTGCTCCATCAAGGTGCCATGAAGTGGATGATCTGAGCTGTTCAGAATGGCCTCCACCATCTTCAGTGCTCATCTCTCCACCACATCCCTCAGTGAATCCATCAGGGAAACATGATTGACGTCTCTTGATATCATTAAAAGTGCTTCAGGATGTTTAGTCTGCATCCTAGCAACGACTTCATGGAGAACTTCAGACGTAACTTCAGCAGTAGCCATTGGATGGGATGTACACAAGTATTGTTATAATTTGAAAAAAAATAATTCTACTTTCACCAGCATCACTCTTGCTGGGCAGAGAGTTGATATTTCCCATGATGACTGATGACAGAAAGGACCCATCTCTACATCTCCACTTCCAAGCCTTCATCTTTGCACCAATCAGCATGGCAACCATGAAAACACCTCTTCCTCTCAGCTGGAGCAGGCTGGCATCCTGCAGACCTGCTAGTCAACAAAATATGAAAAAAACTAATAACAGAAATAAAGCAATGGTTGAGTGAAAACTCAGAGCTACCAGACTTTGCTGCTACCAGTTGAAGCACGTCTTCTGTTCAAGAAAAATGTCCAACTTTGCAGCAGAAATAAAGATTGTCACAGTCTGGTCAAGAAACATGGTTTGGCGTGTACGGCTAATTTCCTCCTCCTGACAATAAATGAATCACAATTTCTAGAGAACTTGTAAATTGTTAGTTTTATCAAGCTTCAGTGTTCTGTATAATTGTGGTTGCTGTCTTCATATAGTTTCTGATGAAAAGCGTACAATATCATAGATAGAAATACAGCAGTATTCACATGAACAACAGCAGAGACTCAGGGTGGGCAGCCGTCTGCCTCGACCAGTGAGGCTGAGAGGAGAGAAAGGGGGAAGAGAGGAGAAACAGAGGGCGTCTATCAGAGGGGTTATTATAGTGATAATAATAATGCTGATAACGATAGGTGTAATGATGTTATTAATAATAGCAGCAGCAATTAATAATAATGACAATAATAAAATGAATAATGATGGTGATGAGTGTAAAATAGCAGCAGCAGATCCAGCGCCAGAGACACCTGCAGAGTGAGGACAGGAAGAGACACAAAGTTAATGACATGCTGTGGTGTGATATAAATGCATGGGGAGAGAGAGAGAGAAGAGATAAGAAGTGCTGAGTGCACCATGGGAGTTCCCCCAGCAGCCTTGGCCTATACCGGCATAACTAAAGAACGGTTCAGGGCTCACCTGAGTCAGCCCAAACTATAAGCCTTATCAAGAGGAACGTTTGAAGCCTAATCTGGAATGTAGAGAGGTTGTCTGCTAACTGAACCCAGACTGGGAACTGGTTCCACAGGAGAGGAGCCTGAGAGATGAAGGCTCTGCCTCATAGTCATCTCCTGGAAACTCAAGGAAGGGTCTTCATTTTGAGAACCAAGTTGTTGGAGAGGTAGCAGTCAGTATGAGGTCCTAAAGTCCCTTTTCCCACCAAGACTCATTTACATCTGTCTTTATTCAGTAATGGAAACTGAAACAATCCATTTCCACACCTGGGTCATATGATTATGCAGACATAATAGGATATCTATTGGCTCTGCGACTGATCAGCAGTAATGTAAACACAACACCCGAGGGGGAGGGGACCTTAATTTTTTTCCCCCTTTTCATCTTTCAGAGAACAAACACATCTGTCACCTGCCCAGCACAGTGCCATTCAATTACAAACACCGTGGCTGCACTGTTCTTGAGGATGATAAAGTGAGCTGCAGTATGATAAGTTCTTAAACCACAGAATCACCAAGCAGTGTCTCACACGGAGACTCTGACACTTACAGGAGCATCAAACTGGGCATGAGAGTGTGCATGGGAGCCCGTAGCTCCCTTTTTCTCCCATGTGTCTGTGTGTCCTCAGTCCAAAAGTCAAATTCATCTGGTAGTGCAAAAGCGGTTAATCATCATTTCTTAGCAGGTTTGAGTGTCTTTAAGAACACGTGGTTGTGCCAGCTATATTTGGTGCAAAAGGTTATAAGATCGACTAGTGTTTGGTCATCATGGGCTATTTAGAGGGAATATCAACAGATGCAACTGGATATTACTGGGAGCCAGTGCAGAGAAGCTAACAAAGAAGGAGTGTGATCTCTTTTTTCTCCTTCTTGTCAGGTGCAAGCATATCCAAGACGGATGAAAGACAGTATACTTATGAGGTAAGATGGTCTTTCAGGACCTGGCAGCCTCCAGTTTTGTCCAGGCTAGAATATGTCAAGTACTAGGGGGATGGTCATGAAATTATGTCCAGAAATTACTGATGCCCAGAGGATTTTGTCACTTTAGACCCTGCATCTTTGTTACTTTCTCTATGTAATAAACCAGATGACTGTCGTTCCCAAACTGAGTGCTGCAAGTGCCAAAACATAACCTTAAAAAAAACAAAGTTTAATTATGTGTGCAACACAAGGCAAAACAAAAAAACAAATACAGATCAAACAAAAGGCACAATGCAGAATGATATTTAAAAGCTTTTGTGGGCTCCAGTGTAGGAGGTGCTGTCAAATAGGTTCACTGGAGCCATCTTTAAATAGCATTTAATGGAGCGTTTTGTGTTAGAAATGGGACTAAGCAGCTTCTTTGTCGCAGCCTGATATGGTGAACGGAGAGAAAACAGAATGTTTTATATCCCCTTACACTGCATTTGCATATCAAAGCTCCTCATGTTTTGATATCATTACAGTGTTTGAAGTGGGCAAGTGTGGTGGGATTATTTGATAAACAAATCATTGGGACTTTAAAATCTGATGTCAGGTATTCCAGATTTGTATTTGGTCTTTAGCACTGGTTTCAACGCAAATTTGCATCACAATAGATTCACTCACAAACCTCAAACAAACTGACTCATTAGGATTCCAGTGGCAAGAGCCAATTTAGTGGGTGATCATGCAGGGAGATGCTCTTTAAAGTCATGAAAAAAAAAAAAAATAAATCACTACTTCTTACAGAATTCATAGGCTATTACTGAACCAGTTGAATCAATGCGGTGGGATATAATGTAATCCTTACTGTGGATCAAAAGAGGTACAGTACAGGCCCACTGCCCTCAGAGCTTAGTGCTTGACAATACTTTAAGTAGAAAAGGTATAATATGATATGGAGAACACCATATATATATATAGCTATGCGTCACATCTGCTGTGCTTGTTCTTTTCATTCAAGTCCATATGCCAGAGAGAAGATAGAAGAGTTAGAAACTGAGTGCATTGCTTGTAATACATAACTTTCATTATCACCAAAACTAATAGTATGTTTTCAAAATGATAGTGTTCACAGTTTTCCAGTTGAACCCAAAACATGACATAAAATTATCATTACATGGTCCAAATGAAGATTAGCGAAGGTTTAAGTGATGCATCTAACAAGTTCGTTATCACTCCTTTCAGCAGAATGATGCTGTTCATGTTCTCAAAAACACAGAAATCTCAGAGTCAGAGTTGGAAACGATGACTGTGATTAAGAGTTAGGCACAAAACAGCGATGCACGCTGTGTGACGGGATCTAGTATAATTATTTCTTTCATTAGGATTGGGGTTGAAAGAAGCCAATATTGTTGAAGATGAAAAGGCGACAGTGTCCATTCTGACATTTTGTTGAATAGTGTCAACTTTCCCAGCAGCCTCCTCTGGCATCTGTCCACTGTAACAACAACCAATTACTGTGATTTTGGCTTGTTTTATTTGAACCAATCCACATTGGCCAGACATCAGAAAACCACACAGTCTGGATACAGTGCTTCCAACTACAATGGCCCCAAATCAATTAAATGAAAGTTGAAGAAAGAAGTATAGATTGTGTAAGTATAAGCATATATCAAGAGATATATCATATATCAAGATTTCTGTTTGCATATCCACTTTTTTTTTTTTTTTTACCCATGTGGTGTTCACTGTCAGATCCATGTAAAGAAATGATCAAACCTTTGTCTGTCTCAACATGTTTACTTCACCAGGCTTATGGTAATTCATGAACTAGACTGAAAAATGTGGCAAACGCTCCCGTTGACAGTGGGCCAGCTGCAGAGGAAACTAAACAGCTATTGAGAATTTTATGTTTGGTGTGGGATTTAGAGTGGAATTTTCCTTCAGCAGATTTAGCATGTATGTGCTTTTCTTTTTTATTAGATTCCTTGATTCTCACCTTATGACCCACAATAACAAATAAAGCCTTGAGTTGAGCTGTATTACTTTCACATCAATTATGGCTCCTAGCAATGTATACATCTCTTACATTACTCAAAAACAAATTACTCGTGTCACTTTGTATCTGTGATAGCAGAGCTTTGCACAACAACACCAAGCTTCAGTTTTAAAAAAAGGAGGCTGGCACACGCTGGATAGCATTATTTCTCATATATGATGTTATGATGTGTATATTTGTGTAGTCGTATCTGTCATAAACAAAAGATTACGGGATATGGGGTGCGTTTCTGTCGCTATGCCGCCGAGACGAGAGCTGGGACACCGGGGGCGGAGGCTCTGATCTTACAAGGTTGGTGTTTGGTCAAGAGATGCTACATGGAAGACAGAGAGCCTCCATTCTCCCTGTAACAAGTATCACAATTACTCTGAGGCTGTTTAATTAAGGTAAAAATGTTGCATAGTTAAGGTAAAAAATCCTGCATAGTTCCTCTTTAAGGCAGCATATTGCTCCACTGTTGCAACCACCACCATCATCATCATCATCTTTATCATCTTCTTCATCACAACATTCATCTAAAGGAATATTGTTTGAAAGGATGGCTTTGCTGTGCTTTATTGTTTCCCTTCCTTTTTATAACTCATCTGCATTTAACATTATACACTCACAGTCATACATGCATATGCTTTGAGGCTATGTGATTAAAGTGACATAACAAATTAAATCTCCCAGGCACACTCAATATAACCTGACAGTATATTCATTTTAGGATGTATGTGTAGAAATGAAAAGGATTCATAGCCCTGGGACAATGGCTGCCATGTACACAAAACCTTTATATTTCCAATCGCTTCTTGATTAGAGTTTAAACAAAATAGAGAACTGATGGGCAGAGGTCACAGACAGCAAACAAGGCAGGAGGAATGTATATGAGAGATGTCTAATGGAAGTGTCTCTAAATAAACCTTCAGGCTTGATTTTTCCACAGCTCCAGTAAGTAATTTAGCCCAGACAGAAATCTATAAATATGACAGATGAAGAAATGATGAGGAGTGATGCTGCCACCTGTATTAAAACACACTGAACTATATGAGGCCGCTCCATTCCTCATCCTGGAAGAGGCTGTGCCAGAGAGGGAGCAGCTGCAGTGGTAGGTTTCAGCATACTCAACTACCTACAGCTGTATCATTATTAATATATATTGTTGTAATACGTAACACATAAAACCACACCTATAATTTGTCAGTCAACTGCACACGCACAGTTTATGAACGTGTATACATACAGTAGCTTCACATGATGAAACAGCTGATATTAAAATGTCAAATGAACTACATGCTACCAATTAGCATAACAACTGTGTTGTTATCAACATAATATGTGATACGTTGTTGTTGTTGTTGTTTTTTATTTTGCTTTATGAGTGAGTGGACACACAACACCAAATATTCCTACAGAATGCATATGCAAATATTTCTCACATTACCTCCTTGCAGTGTAGCACCTAAACAGTGATCAACTTTTGATGGCTGTATGTGTGCAGCTCAAAGCATCTGGCTCATGTGGTTTGTATTGTTCTCTCTCTCTCTTTCTGTGTGTGTGTGTGTGTGTGTGTGCGCATCATCATCATCATGTCAAATTGACACCAACTGTAGCAGGAACTACCACAAAGGTGGTTTTGAGCAGTTATGAGTTTGGCAGGTGTTTATGTGTCTGTCTCTGTGAACACATTTCTGTCAGAGTGACACCGTCACAACTCTGCAAGATGCAGTCATGAAACTTTACAGGTGTGTAGCACACATCAGAATGAAGGATGGGGACAGTATGTGGAAATCTTTTATGGTGTTCTTAGAGGGGAGGAAAGCATTGGAGGAATGCTCTCCTTGTATGTCAACCATCAATAAATGAGTCTTGCTATGTATTTATTATTAGTGTGTATGTCTGTCTGTTTTGTTTTGTTTTATTTGAAGTGCTTTTCTGCCCTGTCATGTTTACCTTATTGAAGATGAGCCGTACTGTGATAGTTGTGTTTTGCATCTGTGTTATTTGTTGTAGTGTGATTATTTTCTCTGAAAATTAATAAACACACTTCTTGAAAAAAAAAAAGAATGAAGGATGAGTGTGGTCTGAGCCCTCAGTAGTGAGTACTATACATTTTGTGTTTAATAATCATCACAGTCATTAAGCTACCACAACCTCTCTCTGACCTTACCCAAAGAGTTTGACTGGTCTTTACACAACCATACACACAACACAGAACGCACATAACAGAAACACTGGCCTTGAATTGAGTGCAGGGTGGGATATGTGGTAAATAGAGAATTGTGTTTTGTTGTTGTTGTTTGTTTGTTTGTTTTCTGATCTAAATTGTCACTGAGATATCTGTAGATATTTAGACTTGACAGCACAAAGAGGTGTTTTTTTTTTCAAAATGTCTACTGTTCAGTTGTTTTCATTAAAACACACTCAGTAGTTGACTTCTAAGTATCAATACAATGTACTTACAATAATAGTATTATAGTCACATGATTTAGTATTCTAACTGGCAAGAAAATATTGCACAAATGTTTTTTGTTTGTTATTTTAACACACGCTTAATAATATAATGCACTATGAAATTAACAAAATGATTCTAGACACATCCAGGGAGACTGAGGCTGTGAGTGTACAGTGACAATTATTGTAGCCTATACTGCAATGCATCATGAAAAGTAGTTTACAACCAATGGTCACCAAGGAAGCAATATAAACCCTCATGTGTTGGGCTCGCACTGAGAGACAGAAAAGGGGTGCAGGGAAAATGACCTGGGCCGTGTCCAAGTTTTTTTCTTTGTCATGTACTTATAGTCTGCTACATTGACCTCCCTTGATAGAGAGTAGGGAGCTGCCACATCAACCATTTATAACTAATGAGGTGGCTATCTGGAAAAGTGATGCAGCTACAGAATGTTTTTACCCAGACAAAGACTTTCTGTTCACTTTGCTTTCACATAATAGAAAAATCCATCTCCACTGAGCGTTTATGGCAGATACTAGGAAGCAGAGACAAAAACAGCAGGATGTTTAATTTTGTGGTTAGAATCCATATCAAATAGCAAGAACCAACTTTATCTATAGTCAGCCTAATAGCAGAATAATGATAGACTTGGTATTAAATCATTAATCAGCTACTTCATTATAATATAGAACAGGATTGGCAATGTACTGGATGGTAAATGGGATTTCACTGGATTTACCTCTTTATCTTGAGGAACTCTTGACCCCCCACGTCCCCCTCCCTCCCTGACTGCTGCACTGTGGGGTAACAGAAGAGAACAGCAGGTCTGGGACCCTGGGATTTTGCTGAGGCCTGAACCTTGCAGCACCCCAGCAGCGGCCAGGTCCAGTACCTCTGAGGGTCTCCCTTCAATTAACACCCAGCTGTTTCCTACATCAGTTTGGGGATCAGCACCACCTCGACCCTTTTCTTCTAGCCCCTCTGGCACTAACACACCTCACACTGAAACCTCACACACATAAGCTTTGTGACATATAAACTGAATCAATAAAACATGTTTGTTTGTAACATAGCACAATTAAATAGGTGACATATTTGCTGATTGAGTGTTATAGCCATTCACATTGTAGCTCTTCTATTGCACACAAAGAAATTGTGATTGTATGTGGACTTTTAGCATTCATCATTGATGGATAACACTGAAGAAGTCTACATCAACTTGCACCCAAAACCTAAAGCAATGAGAGAAGTAGAGAGGGGGCAAACGGCAAGTTGGCCAGCACCAGTTAAAGAGCTTAGACAGATGGGACAGGT